>JAFFZR010010660.1:0-32197 GCA_018397195.1 Lethrus apterus | reverse complement strand
TAACGGCCTTGTATTTTAAATGTTTATAATAAGTACATATCAGCAGATTCAAAATTATTCTATTTAATTTGACACCTATTTATATCAACCATAAGGGTCAGTTTTAAGACGGTCAAAATGTGAACGACTCCTGTTTAAATTTCGTGCTCGTTTTTGACGTCATCACTAATGCGGTCCATTGGAAGTGACCACATACGCCACAAAAATAGTGTGTTTTTTTGTTTTACTGCTACCCATATTGCTTATTGTATTTACGTTCTGTTATCTGACATTAAACGTGTCTGAAAGCGTTTATTATAGTTTAACTGTCTTTTTAAAGACTACCCTGCCCATTACCTGTTTAGTGAAAAATGGCATTCACAGATGAACAAGGAAGGTTCGTTGTCCATTTCTGAAGTGCTACACAGGGAGAAGACGGATCTGGGTCGTATTCTCTGCAATCCTGCATTCAGCCGTTTCAGCAGTCTACATTGGAATATAGTAGATAAATCATGGAGGTTTTGGATGAGAACACCAGGTGTCGTTACTGTTTACTACACAATTTAGATGTACTAACAGTAACGACGCCTGGTTGTCTCATCCAAAACCCCAATTTTAAGCAAGACATATTTTATATATCATGATTTATCTACTTGTGTATAATCAAAGAGCCTGTACTAATATTCCATCGTTTTTGTCATTTATACAAGCATCATATTTTTCTTTCTCAATCTAACTAACTGTTCCAATCTAACTTTTCTCAATTTATTTGAAAATGTCGATTCAAAAGGCTTCAAATACATCCAGTCCAAGTGATCTAATGCTAAATCATGGACGACTAAACAATATTTTGGTAAAATGCTAATACAATCTTGCAAAATATTCTAATTTCTACTTAGGTTACTTAAACATAGATGTGCACAAGTCTGCCGTTGTATATTTATCATAGCGAGACATCTATGATTCAAAGAGTAAAACTGCTTACTTACTATAGAGCTTGTAGAATCTATAAATTATGAACATTTTTCATTCGCTTCTAATAACCCACATTTGTTTTCTGTTTGACAGTGAAATTTGACATAACGTACTTTTTATTTCTAACATTTTCTTTTATATACTCTTTTCTAATGTGTAGTGTTGGAGTCGGTAAAAACTAGATGTCATTAGTTAACAATTTAATGGGAATTTATAAAATTTTCATTGTCCGTTTATACATTTTACTTTTTTTTAATTATAAGAAGTTTATTTCTATTTTAATTTTTGTAATTTTGTAATTGTATTTGAATCTTTGAAAATTGAAATAAATGAAATTTGTTTACCAAAAATATAATATTTAATTTAATTTAAAGCAACAAAAATGTATTAAATTAAGATCCATTTTCTCATAGTAGAAATTAAGATAAAAAAATTAAATAAAAAATCAAAATAAATAAACAAAATATCGAACTGTGTATAAACATAACCACAGTTAGAAGACAGAGAATCATTTTAATATCTCTTATATTAAAATGTACACCTTAGACAAACGGCAGGATGATCTTTAATTTAAATTTAAATTCTTATGATTTTACACTTGCGATTCAGTTAATAAGTATTAAATATTTATTACACTTATGGAGAGAATTTATGCATTTATTCACATTTTATTTTATATATTTATTTTAACTATTAAGTTGTGACTAGAATGTAGTGTTTCTTTAACATTTTTCTTCATATTTCATTTTTCAATCTATGCGTGATTAGAGGATAAATACAACGTCCATGAACATCTTACATGAGTTTTTGATATAATGTTGTGATGTTATCATAAAATTAAAATATTTAATGAGCTTAGATTAAATTGTTCAAATAAAATAATAAAATATTATTAAATACAATTTTTAATATTGAAAACTTTTAATTAAATTAATCATAATGTAAATTAAGACGAATAATGTAACGAATTTTTCGTAACATTAGATTTTAATTGTCGCAAATCAGAGACGAATTAATGTAATTGCCGTGATGCTAACGTATAAATATTATGAACACGTGCTGCGCACGCATAGGGTTGCTCAAAGCGTGAACCCTATGAAGAGGGGATCTAGCAACTGTCAGTCTGTTGTTAGTGGTTGTATTGCAAGTTCGAAATGGTTTTGAATATCGTGTTCGCGTATTAAAACATCGCAAAAGTTTACCGGTGAGTTTTAATTTAAACATTTTAATGGATTTAAGACAAAGAAATTGTACGAAAAATAAATAAATTAGACACAATAAGTTATTTGTGTTGATTTTTAAATAAAATAATCTAATTTAGTTTTAGAAGTATTAAATTTGTGATTATTTTTAATTAAAATAAAGTCAAAATAATTATCGACGTTAATTAACAAAAAGCTTTTAAATACAAATTTTAAGTAAATATTTACTAGATATTTTCTACAAATTATTGGCCAAACTATTCAAATTTTAGCATACAATTAAACTAAATTTAATTTAAATTAAAACATAACCTCAAAACAATAAGGATTCAGTTCAAAAACTGAATTAGCAGATAACAAACTTAAATTATTTGTTGTTTTGGAATCAAATAAAACAAAAAACTTGCAATTAATCAGATTTGTTTGGTTTTATTATTAAATTTTACCAAAATTACTGAAAGACAAATTTAAAAACAGAAAATTAAAAAATATTAGACTGAAAATAAATATCAAAACCATTTCCGAATTTATTTTTAAATACAAATCCAGGTATCTGGATTTCTCTTTTAATCTGATAAATAAATGAACAAGCAAATAAGAAAAGTCAATAATCATATCATGAATCAAAGAATTATATGCCCGAAAAATATTTTACAAAAAAAAATCCAAAATAAAATGAAAACAATGTATAGACAAGATCCGGCGCAAAAGTACAAAATTCAAATAGGTTTATACTTAAATTGTTTATTTTTGTAAAAATGAAGTTATTTATAAAATTGATAAATAACAAAGCTCCAGTTATATAAATTGAAAAATTATTCTGGGTTTTATTTACGTTGCAAGATGACACTGAGAACATTTAATATATACATTTTTAGTGTAAATGCCAATTATTTAAATATTGTTTGTGAAATAGTATTGAATTTTTGATTAAAACAAATAATAATCTGTAATTATGAGGTTGAAACTTAGAATGAAGAAAATGTCAATATTTTTATATTAATAAAAATAATTTAGATATTAAGTTTAATTTTTCCATGTCCACGCAGAGTTAAAATAAAAATTTTGCAATTAATAGGATTTTTTTTTATATGTAATAGAATCGATTCTTTGAATGAAGTAGTGATTTTTTTTATATTCTCCTTTTTAAATAGTATAATTAACGATGATGGTGAATTATATTCAAATATACGATTTATACGATTTATAGTATTAATCTGATTTATTTTGTTTGTTTAAACAATGTGTGTATGTTTTATTACGTGTGGTAATACTATTATTCTGTTTTATAGGTATGGAAAATTCGGCTTATGTGCCAAATGCTGGCCATTTAAATTCGCCAGCCCTGGTCGTTTTTTCACAAGCTGGTGGTGGCCTGCAAGATGCCTTGCGCATACAAAGACCTTTTAATCCACAGGTGATGATTATTTATTTTTTAAATAATAAAAAATGAACAGTAAATATTTATATTTATAATCAATGTACGCGATACTTTTGCAAATAAATAGGACCACCTTAGTTGTTTATTTGTTTATAATTATTGAAATAATGAGGCTTTACCTACAGCACAAACCCAATGCGGATATATAATATCAAATGACCATATAAGCATACGATATAAAAAGTCATTGATAATATTACACTGGGACAATGGCTTTGTAATGTGAAACATTGCTTACATTTGAGAATTCTTTTGAAAACGTATATTTTAAAACAGCACGTTTTTCCTCATGTAATTTATAAACAGAACTATACAAATTTATTCACATTAATTCATAATGATAGCCATTAAATAATTTAAATATCATCATTTGAAACGAATTTTCTTTAAATTTTGAAATAACATTTTTTTGAATTCTATATAACTGTATACATATATACAAATTTTTAATGATTAATGATTAAAAAAAGTTTAAATTTCATGATTTAATGTTAATGAAAAATTTATTTTATTTTTTCATATTTCCTCTATATTTATTTTATATATTTTCTAATAAACCCCTTACGTTATCAATAGTTATTGATTTAAATAGGGAACACCATTTCACAAAATGAATAATAGATCTAACCACTATTTAAGCAAATTAATGGGTAATAGGACATGCCTGAACTAAGTTCAACACGTTTTTAAAATATTATCTGGCATTTTTCTGAACATAAAACTGCCGTTTTTGCGGAATTACGTTTAGTAAGATCACCTCTCAGTTTGTTAAAATTATTGAAATATTTTTGAATGCAGACAATGTAGAGTACCCATACTCCATACTCTTCATATGTACTTCAATGACATTGCTTTTTCCATTTTTTATTTTTGCTTAATTCTCGTTTTTATTTCACAAACTATTATTTTATTTAAACTTGATGCTTCGTCTCCTAGGTTTGTTATTTAACTCTTACTATTTAAAATCACATTATTAATTTCACCTTTAATTTGTTTATTCATACTTTCTTTTTTATTTATTCATTTTTTATTTATTTCTTTCGTTTTTTTCATTTTCTATTTTGTGTGATTGTTATCTCTATGTATTTGAATGGTTAAACCCACGATCCTTTATTTTTCGAAATATGTTCTTTATTTTTTATTTATATCGGTATTTACTGTTTCTTAGTCTTCTTTTGATGCTTATTTTTATATACTTCTTTTTCACGCCTTTTTTTGTATATTAGTATTCCATATTTAAATACAATGAAATAATATATAGAAAATTTTTGAAAATATTCGTATTATGTAAATATTATTTTGTCTGATGGTGTTTTTTTTTTATTTACAGTTTCAGATGGGTGAGGCAGCAAAAGAATTGCATAGACCGTTTACGGCATCAAGTTTTGGTCTTCGCCATATGGAAGCTTATGGTGGTTTACCGGCTCATATATTAAACCATCTTCAGCCGCAATTTTTGCATCCGGGTTTATCGTTAGGTTCTGGTGCTTTTCGTCCTTTAAGTGATTTAAAATCGTTTCCTTCGCCATCTGCTTTCGCGCCTCCAAAGTGTTTAAAAATCGAAACGGGAAGTGATTCTGTGCATAATCAACATGGTCATGGTATTTTTTCGCCTTCGGATGAAAGATTTTTGGGACCAAGTCCAAGAACAGACTCTTGTTCGCCTGCTAGTGCTTCGATGTCACCTCAACCCCCCGCGACAATTGGCTCTGTCAAAGAAGAAAGTTTGGATGCACAAATGTCAGAAGACGGTGACGTAACGCAGGGCCAAACAAATGAAAACGATTCCACGGGAATGCAAGATGACAGCCGAGGATTTCGCAGTAAGATTTCCTTTATTTATCTGTCACGTGTAGTTGATTCTTTTTGTGTGCATGAAAGATTAAAACGATGAAAATCATTCTTGATTTTATAAAAGTATCGATGGTTACACGAAACGGCTTGATTTATTTATTTAACAGCCGACGGGTTGTGCTACTGAAATGTCCCAACTGGACGGAGTTTTGTAAACCAAACAAACACTTAATGTTAACAATTGTTATTCCGCTACGAAGGCCTGTGACCACCTGGATTAACAAATTACTTGTTGATGGAATACTAACCGTTTAAATTGAAACATTTACTACGTAATTAACATTTATAGTTCAAAGAAAAATATTTTATTTATTTGTCTTACGAAAAAATGAGATTAAAATTCGTCCTATAAAGTCACATAAAATTAAAAATACTAATGTAATGTAATGTACTAAAGAAACAATTCAAAAATGTGTTTATTTTACTAACAAATTTTAACTTAAAAATAATAAGAGTTTATTTAATAATATTTTACATTATTTACTTTATGATGTATTTTTTTCTTTTTTTATATATATTCTGAAATATTTATAGCCTATTACGTACTTACATAATCCATAAAGCCTATCATGGATGCAAGTCGATATATTTTATTAAAGGAATTAAATAAAAGATTGTAACATTTTAAAATTACATTAACCGATAGCTGAAAAATTAGTATATTTATAAATGTTTCAGGAATATTTTATCGTCGAATTTATTTCAAATTAAAAAAATTAATTCTTCCGTCGGATAACTAAAAACATAATTTTATGGTTCAAATTATTTTTTCCAAAATAATTTTTAATAATATCTCAGTATAGTCATTATCACATAAACTGAACATAACCAAGATTATTTTAAAAAAATTTCTCATATGGAATTCCATTTCTGCATATTTCTGAGAATTTTTATAATTGATTTCATTTCACCCAGAAAATGAGATATTTATACTGTAGTTGGTTATATTGGTTATGACATGCACTTACGGTGGGTGTTTTTGCCGACCCCAATATTTTTCCTGAGTTCCATGATCATTCTGATTTTGAGTTTCAAGCCATTTTACCACATTTTTTAAATTAAATAATTAAACTTGCATCATATTTTGGATTTAAAACTAACATAGATTGTGGTTCATAGAATTTTTTTAAGTGTTATAACAATTTTACAGCGTAAGAAGTAAATTGATTTGTGGTTAATATGTTAATATGCAGATACGGACAGTACATTAGGCGTTCCGGATGCCAATAATTTCCACATGTAGTGATTTGACTAATCAATTCGGTTATAAACACAAAACGCAAGTAATAACAAAATAATAATTATTATTAAAGCAAAAATATGTGCAATTTTTTTATGCCATTAAAAATATTTCGAAGCTCGAAATATTCAACTTTTTAATAAAATTTATCCAGAATTAAAAATGGTTTTTTAAGGTGGTTAAGTTTAAGAATTTGGTTTGGGTGATAATTAGGTAAAAAAAAAAAAATTAAAATAACCAGATAAAAACATTTAGAATAAGAAATTTTTAATCATTTTTTTTGGCGATGAGCATCATATTTTCGACTTAGTCATAATAAATGTAAGTAGGATTCATATTGATATTATTATTATTATTATTTTTTCGGTTTATACTGTATCTTTGGAATTATAACGTAATACACAATGCATATTTTAAAATAAGTTTTAAAAATTAATTTTTTTTTAATGAATTTTTGTGTTTTCTTTGTTTGAGTTTGTGTTGTTTTCAATTTTAAACCAACTGTATTTCTTATGTTAATAATTTAAGAATAAATGGGTTTGGGTTGGATGAAAATTACGTTTTTGATTTTCAGCCCTGTAAGCCTTTTAACATTTTAGAATGTATAATTCTCACTCAATTATTCATGGTGTAAAAAATAATAACATTTTTATTTGAGTTAAATTTTGAAACATTTTGTCCATAAACTGAGAAGGTAAATATTTTATAATATTTTGGATTAATCAACCACATTATATTGGGTTTGGTTGTATAATTTTTTAATAATTTAAAATTATTAAAATACCATTATTTTAATGTATAAATGATTATTGCGTTTAATCTATAAGTAATAAGTAAATGACGTGAATTGTAATAAAAATATATTTTATTACGGCACACCTTTTTTTTACTGGTTGCTTGTTTAAGAATAAAATATATGTATGTACTATGTATAGTATTAAGCTTTGACAACGTAAAGTTCTGAATACAATAATTTTGTTTTTAATTCATATTGCATATTTTTAGAACTTTACAAAGCTGCGCTTTTTTTTGTAAAGGATTATGAAAACGTGGAAAACTTAATCCGAGTGGTCGGATGTTCAGTTCAAAATCAAAAATATTACCATTCTTTGGATTGTGTGGTATCTTCGAAATTATAATGTATTGCCTTTTAAATAATTTTTGAGTTTGAAGAAAATGTTTTTTTAAAGTTATGCTAACGTTCCATTTTTTCAATGAATTTTTGTTACATTAATTTATTATTTATTTACATTTTCTTAAATAATGAAGATAATATAATATAGAAAAAACTGCAGTATTAAAATGTGATAAAATTGTAAGATTGTTAATTAAAATTAAATTGTGGACGGTCTTTTTATTTATGTGTGTAATTGTGGTCAGTAAAATTAGAAAATAAGTTTATAGTGTGTGTATAAAAACTAAAAACCACAAAACACACAAAACCGCTTTAGCCGTTAAAATCACGATGCACCCAATTTCCCCCATAATACCGCGCTTTATGTTAGCATTACATGGACAGTTAAAATCTGTTAGCAGAAGCTTATGTATGATTTGTTATTGCGGCTTTTGAATACCGCAAAACAGTAATATTCAATAGCGTTTGTTTTGCTAAATGTGTATCAGATTTTGCGTCGTCATTTTCCCATTCTAAAAACAACACTTCACCATGATCGCCTAGTTAATTTATCAGCTCGTAATTTAGACTAAATGTAATAACAGATAAATTATTGTGTGCAACGTTGTGATTTGCGATTCTGTCGACTGGAATAATTGTGGCCAATAACAACGTTCTCTCGGTCTTTACGTTTTTAATTTCGATTGTCATTAATTGTGGGTGAGAATGATTTCTCCTCCGGAGCACCCCGCTACCCTAGATGGATTGCAATTGATTCGAAATGAAAGTAATATATCCTTCGAAAAGGAAGACCGTTAAACCATAAAAATACTTTACGCTTATATTCTACCCGGGCGCAACGAATACAAATTTCAAATCCCCTAGAAATAAATATATTGCTTTCTTATATATTTATTTTCACTTATTTCATCTTACATGTAAGATAATACCAAATTTGATATTTTATAACATTCTGTAGTTTATGTATAATTCAACATTTCTGAATCCTTTTAGTATTATCTGAAATTTGTGATTACTATGTACAGTCATGTACAAAGAAAATGTTTCTATAACATATATGTATGTATGTATAAGTAATTTATTTTGTTTTGTATTGTGTTTAGATTTTCGGTTTTCTTATAATAGCATTGTTGAAATATTAATTATTTAATTATTTTAAAAAAAATCATACAACATTACCATTAATAGAATTTATAAAAGCTGTTGAACTCTTTCTTCTAAAACACAATGGTCTTGATATGGAAACTCCAAAGTCTAGTGTGATTGTCCAATAGCCACCCAACCACAATGATCCTTTAAATAAATTTAATAATTATCATAATAAATCACAAATTAATTTAGAAACAGAAAAAAAATAAAATTAATTTTCTTGACACGATATTAATAAATAAAAGAAATAAAACATGTAAGTCGCGTAAATTTATGCTACCTTCTTGTCAGCTGTATTCCTCATTACCATTTCTTCTTCGGCGTTTTTTCCTACTTAACTCTATTTTTTTGTTTGATTTTTAGATTTTCAAAGATGAAAGAAAATACAATTTTTTTTATTAAGATATTTCCTTTGGTACTGTTTCTAGAATTAATAATTAAAGACGTATTTAAACCATATTTTGTTTACATAATAAATATGAAAGGTGTTTGAAAAGCGTTTTAGAGGAAAAAAAAATATTGAGGGAATATTTTCCAGTAATAACAGAAGTAATGGTAAAGGGCAATGCACGTCCCCATCACCGAGCAATTAGTGTGTGTACGTGTTTCTGTGATTTGGGCACGCATTACGGTCAATACAACCGCCACCAAGTTGACGTTGTCCGAATACCAAATTATATTTAACTCTGTAAAATGGGAAATTTAATCATTTCATATGAAATAGTTTAAAATTTATTGTTGTTATGTTTCGTTTTTCCGAACATGACAATTTTTTCGATTTAATCGCGTAAATATAATGTTTAAATTGTGAGTTGGGAAAATGGAACTTGTGAAAATGACACTGACATTTCAATTTGAATATGCCTGTTGGTCGGTGCGGCAATTTGTACTGACGCCAGCCATCAAGGGACCACATTTAATCCGACGCTCGATTACAGTTGTTAACATTGAATTTACACCATTTAAACCACAATAAGATTTCCCAACAATTAAGATAATTACAAACACGTTTAACTATGTTTTACATTCACGAACAATTTCCTGTTAAAACTTTTCACGTACAAAATTTTAATTCAAAATTTTACAAAAGTTAATGATTTATGGAATATAGAATCACCATTTTAAATTTAATATTGTTTTTTACTAATATTAAATGCAACTTAATTAACTAAAATAAAAATTAATGCAACAGCCTATCGAAGTCTTTCCGATGTTTATTATTTAATGTTTACTTACACGAGAAGACAACTTCTCTTTCAGTCTTTTCTATTCCTCCCTACTTTATCTTCTACTTGCATTCTCTCATTCTTTCATTTGTGCGCTTACAATAAATCATGAAAACTTTTCTCCAAATATCCTGAATTTTGCATTGCCCTTACATTTTGTTTCAAGTATATACTTCCATTTTTACGTTTGTTACACGTTTCTTTCTACTTCGAAAGTTCTTTTGTTTATTGCTATAAAAATTTAGCTTTTTTTTAAATTAAATATTTATAATTTTTCAAAAAACGAAAAGAAACGCTTCTACTTGCAGAAATAAAATTTATTTAAAATAATTTTTAATTTATATTACTTTTTACTAGATCTAAATAAAATGTTTTAAATAAATAATTTAATTCAAACCCATTTTTAATTAATTTCTTATAAAATTACAATAATATTAATAAATTAATAAATTATTTTAGTTGAAAAGACGATCTTATTATGAATTCAATTAAGAAGTTATACATTTCTTCAAGTGTCAAATGAAGCTTTAGCTTTAAATCCTCGTTTTCAGTGAAAATGTGTTAACATTTTTACATGACAAAAAGGTTGTCGATTTTAGAGAGGGGTTCTGCATGTTATGACCATGTTAAAGAGGCGAGTTATTCATCTCCTCGTGAGCTGTTGCCTTGCTGCTAGACGGATCATCGCCAATCTGAATTGTTAATGCCAACAGGGGCGGACTCGTATCATCAGATAAAATAACCTCAATCAGTTTAGATCACCCTATAAACCACATTGTTATAGGTTTGTATTTTACGTAAATTTATTGTTCAGTTTGCATGTTTATATTTATTATAGATCGATGATTTTGAAAACTTAATAATTTGTTTTATAACCATATTTTAAAATTCGCAGATACAGAAAAAGAAAAATTGAAATAAGGATTATAAGAACAGCTAGATTTTCCTCATTCTTTGAAATAAATTATAGTACATAAAAGAGCTTCTGGTATTTCCTCATTTAATTCCTTGCATTTATCATTGCCTATCATTGCCGTTATTTTCATTTATTTTTTCCCATCAATTTTTGTGTTTTTGTAGCTTCTCTCTTTTCATCGAATTAAACTTTCAACAGCAAAAAATGTTTCATTTCCTTTGTACTTTTCCACTTGTCCTCTCCTCGTAACTCTGCTCTGATCATTTGTAATTCTCTTTCTATTAGGATTATTATCATTCTTGTGCATTACAGTATATTCTTTATTGTTTTGGATTTTGTTCTTATTTGCATGTTCTCTTTTGCATGTTTTTTTATATTGCCTTCTCTCATTAAATTTACGATTTTCAACAACTTGTTAATTGGATTAACCCATTTTTTAAACAAAAATTACTTTTTTAAATAATAACGTAATATGATATTTATCAGGGACTAATGTAGTACCTAATTGTAATTTTCTTGATGTTTGCTTTTTTAAAGCATTAATGTAATTGGAATTTGTTTTTGTTGACATGTACATGTTAAAATGATCTGTTGATGAATTTTTTAATTAATTTAATAAATTGATACAAATACATGTTACTAGGTAACGTAGTATATATGTTGAAGTATATATGTAAGAAGTTGTTTGTGTGACATTTAAAATACATGAAACTAGACTGACTGGATTGACAAATGTAATTGAAACCAGACCTGTTAAATTATACAAATTGCCGACACGGTAAGTTGACAAAACATTGTGAGGATTTATCATTTGTTACAAAAATGCATAGCTAACAAGCCCGGGTATTCGTTTTAAAACAGTAAAAAAAATATTAGAACCATTTTTGTGTTTCAATTAAAAATGTGCAAACATTAGCTCCCGTCATTATGCTTGGCAAAATTCCATAATTGATTGTGTTAGTGAATCTCACACCGACTGAAAATGAGAGGGATAGAAAGTGTTTCTAGTATTTTTAGAATTTACGCATGCCATCTCTGTTAAAAAGGTGCAATTTTATAAGCAGTTTTGCTGTTAAAAAGGCGGATGGCACGAATGAGAAGATGGTAAGAATCCCCTTTTTGATAATCAGTAGCGGTTAAAGTCGTTGCAAGTTAAACTGAGGTGACCGCCCTAATGAATACACCCTACCACAAAATGATACTACGTCTTTCTTATACTTCACAGCTTTCTTGTGAGATAAAAAGGTCATAACAAAATGAAAACGCTTCTTTTATTTTACGTAATAATTTAAAAAATATAATAGATATTTTCTTTCAATATTAAATTCGCAATTTTTTTTTATATTTCGTATCAATTTATCATTTAAAAAATATATTAATTTATTTTAAATGTTAGTCATTGACATATTCAGTTAAAAATAATAATAAATGTCCTTCTATTTTACGACGGGCAACCTTTAGTTTTCGTACATTGTTATCCAATGTCATGGCGGTCATACCACAGATATTTATGAACCTGTGTCTAACCTGTCCAAAAATACATTAATGTGTGTTGCATATTGTCCATCTTAAGAATTATTACTCATTCAAATCTTAAATATTTCAAGGTAATCCATCGAATGAATTGTTATTCGCAATAAAATCTCAGAAATGACTACTTTAGTTAAATCGTTGAAACATGTTTATTTATCAATGGTGTAACTATCATCAGGCAAAAATATAGAATTTTTATTGAATATTTGTGAAAAATATTTTTTATAAATTGCCTTTATCCCCACCATACTTCTTCGTATTGTAATTTTTTGTTGCTTTCTTTTTTCTTATTTTTAACTTATATTTTTTATTTAAATAAAGACAAGTTTCTAAATATTTATTTCCATTTTATAAAAATAATGCGTTAAAATAAAAACTTACAAATTTAAAAATGTCAACAACTTTAATTCCAAAATAATTTAATAACAAAAAGAATTTATTTTTATGTTACGCCTATGTCTTTTTATGCATAGTTGACACATCATTTAAAATCAAACGACAAAAACAGTGTAAATATTTTTTTATAAAATTAAATTTATTCGAAATTGAGATCAAAGGGGTATCGTTATTTACAAAAGGAGAGGAAGCTTAGGTAAAATTTTCCGTAAAGAATTTTGCACTTAATGACTCAAGTTCACCCATGCACCGGTATATTCTTTATTCAGACTTCCGGTCAGACAATTTCAATAGAAAATTTTCTAAAGGTATTGATAAGTTTCAACATTTTTTGATTTGTTAAGTCTAAATCCGATTTGAAAAAAAGGGACATTGACTTTACTGACAGTATTTATAATTTGCCATCATTATATCCGTTATATTTTATGATTTGTATACTTATAGTATTACGTATGTTTTGTATGTACGTATAGCTTATAGATTATAATTTATAGATATATGCTGTTGTCGCCCTAGTTACCCTACTAAGATACATTATTAAGGTTGCTTTACAATTCCACCAAATTATTCTCGATTCGATTGTTGATTTAAAAATTTTGCAATTAAAATCATTTATATAGTTGCAGAAAGTTTAATCTGTAATTATTTAAAATTTTATTTTTTTATGTAATTTAACTCCAAAACAAAATGTGTAATAATTGTGTATGTTTAGAATGGATTAATGCATAGACATTAAATAAAGAAAATAAAAATGACAACCGTGGTGCAATAGCAGTGAGGTTGGTTGTTGGAATTAAAAGGGAGTAAGTAGAGGTAAGTCACCCTGTTGAGGACTCCCTTTTTAAATGACTTGGTAGCTTATTGACAATGAACGCTGTGAAACAGCAATTTAGTCCATTGAACTGGAAAGCAGGTGTCCAAAGTCACTTATATGCATACATAGATGACAAATATACCTCTAATTGCTTACCCAATGATAAAGCCTGTTTGCCACGTTTTCAATTGTTATCCTCCATTACTTAATTTATACTTTACGAGGTAAAAAATATGAAATTTTTAAACGATGTCTCCACACATATTGTTCAAATACGACTGAGTGATTCTTACAAGTTTTTGCACCCCACATTTGAAACCCTGCCCCGTGAGAAATCAATTTAGATTTTATTGTTATTATATGTACTCTTTCTTATCTTTGTTTATTCGAAAAAAAAAAAAAAAACGTATCTCAATGCGAATAATACGACAGTAAAAGTTTTATTGCGTTCAAATTTGTCAGACAATTGTTTTTTGAATGTTTAATAAGAAAATGGAGTATATGAAATAAAGATTGATGCAATAAAAACAATTTCATGCACATTACGCGTATCAACAATAAAGAAATATTTTTGTATCTCATACTATGAACTATATAGATTTTCTTAATAGAAAATAAATTGATAAAATAAAATTAAAGAGAGATAAATTAGAATAAATCTCTGTCTAAACGACATCTGATGGTTCGGATGGACTTGAAAAATTATTAAAGACGATTGAAAGGGTCTGTTGCAGATTTGCCTACAAAACTACATATATCGATGACAGAACGATGGGGTAGTAAGCAAACCAGTCTTATATTTAAATACATGAATTATGTAGATGTGTAGTTATCCGATTGGGCATATTGATACTCCACCAGTTGTTATTAATAGTCTCAATTTACACACAATACCAACCAAACTTCTATAGCATGCGTTCATGTAAAATGTTTTAACGTTTGAAAACGATTTGTATTGAAATGAATGTTTCTATAATTACACTATGTGTATAAATCTATACTTTCGAACCAATAAATATCTACAAATTCTGTACACATTTTATATCACTATTTTCTTATTATTTATTTATTTATTTTATAATTTTTTTTAAATATCTGCTGCAAACAAGATTGTATTAAAATTGTTCAACGCACCTACCTTTTATATCTTAAGAGGGGGGTTGTTAAATATACCCGTAAGTACGGTTGTGTAGACTAAGTAAAGTACACATAAGTTTGCGGTTGCGTGACTATGCAAGATACCGTAAAATCGTTTGAATGTTTTTAGAATTCCCTACACAGATGAGTCCATTCGACAAACCAACAGTAGTGGGAAAATGTCGGCATTTTGAAAACAATTCAAACATAAATAAGTTGTCTACAGGTTTTCGGTCCGGGGAATGTGAGATACACGTTGCCGCTTGTTGCTACATGTGAACAACAGTCACCCGTTTTATATGAGAATAAATTACAGACATCGCATTCTATTCAAAAAAACATTGTTTTAATTCAACGTTTTGTACATAAATAAAAAAATTATTAAATTATTTATTATTAATCATAATATTTTAACACATAGTTTTCGTGTCATATACAGGTCATTCTGAAATATGTATATTTCAGCAGGTGATAGCTGACCTTAACTCAAACCCAAATCCGCAAAAACGGCGGACCAATCATCACTTTAAATTTTCGAAAAATTACATTTTTTGCATGGACATCGTCGTGTTGACATTCATTTGGCGGGAATAACACGAAATGTTGCAAAACAACCTTTATTGTCGATAATTCAACGTTATTTTCATATTTTACTCAAAATTAAAATATTTTTTTCTGGCACATCATTCAACATAGGACCGTCGTTTTTGCATATTTGGGGTTGGGCTATGGTCAGAGGTCACACATCTTTATGTAGGTGGAGAATTAAGCTTTATTAATACATACTAATGTTACAACTGGTATTATTATTATTATTATATACAAAAATATGTGGAAGATGTGTATATTTCTTATATTTTTTTTATTTTGGAGATCTAACTCTTTAGTTTTCTTCTTCTCCTACTCCTATTTCCTTAGCAGCGCATTCAGTCGTCAGTGTAACCTTTCCTTTCTTTTCACCAGCTCTGAAGCTTAGTATCACGTTCGCTTTTTCGCACTGGTCGCTTTTCTGAGCATCTACCTTGTTTTTCCACGACCATTTTGACAAATATCTTTCTTATTTTATATGATCCACCAATATATTTACTAATCTTTCCTCTGTTAATGTTCTTTTATCTGCTTATCCTGCCATATCACTCCGTCGTATCTCAATTCTTTCTAAAAAAATTCTTCAACCAGTACATTCATTCATTGCATACCTCTTTGATAACAGTATTATATCTTACAAACTTTCTTAAAAAAAAATTCTCTGCCTTTATTGTTTATTTGTTCCTCTTCTTGTTAAAATTGTTTTGTTTTTATCACCACATATAGTTTTGTGCTTATTTCCATAATGGAATTGCCAATACCATCGATTGCCATTCCTACCATATTCTCCTAATTATTTTTCTCCACTTTTTTCTACTCCTCTGATATTTGAATTTCTGCACATTTTTTTACAAATTTCTCGGCTGAAGTGTGTATTATTATTATTATTTTTAATGGTGAAATATTTTTGTATTTTATTAAAAAAATTGGCTCTGTTAAGAAACAGAATTCTTATAAAAGAAAGAATGTAAACAACAAAGAAACCGATAGGTGCCTTAAATCGATGTTATATTTCGATTGTAAAGTTTTATTTGTTTCTTTTTGACGAAGTCGGTCCAATTTCCTGTTTTACATACAAGAGGGCAGCAGGTCGAGAGACTTGGATCTATGTGTGGCATGTGGTCGCAACCGGTCCGGTCTTCGTTTAATTGATTTATAGAAACGAATTGTGTGATTTGTCGACAACGACCAGCCAGTACATTCGTTGTCTAAGACTGGATGATTCTGATCTTTACGGCGATAAAATAAAAAAATATGTTAACGCTCCGTTTATTTTAATATCAAACGCGATGCACAGTGCACATGCTTATGTGCATTGGGCGGAAATTGATGCAGACGTGGTTTCATGATATTGTATAAACATGTTCCTTTGTTACAGTAGGCCCTCTGTTTGGGGGTGGCTTCGGCAGCAGCGCCTACACATTCACAGTGCCCAGCCTACCGCCTGCTGCACATGCTATTGCCAAGACTAGCTTTCTCTTCGATCATGGTAATTATAACTTTACATCTATATATAAAGTATTATCAGAAATTCAAACGAATGATCAATATGAAAAAATAAGTAAAAAAAGATGACTAAAAGTGACAACAGAAGAATTTGAAAAGCAGACATAAAAACGACACAAACACTAAGAAATCATAAAAGTGTTATTTTGAGAAATTTTATGGAGTAGTTTGAAGTGGTTATCTCACCTAATGATTAGATTCCATTTTATTCTTTCTATATTTTTCTACGTTAAAAAAACTGATCACGTGTACAGTGGAAATGGTAAAATAATTTTTTTTTGTAATTTATGGGTGTGATATTCTGTAAATTAGTTTTTGATTTTCTCTAAATACGCATGTTACGCCACTGGTGCCATTGATCAATTAACTTTTATTTGTTAATATTTTGCAATTATTCGATAAAAGTTTTGTGTATATGATTGTATGCACAAATATGTCTTCATTTCTTATATCTTTTTTATATTATTTTTTATGTTTTTATTTTCGTAAGAGATAAGTGTCCATCTATTCAACAGAAGCACCCTAACAATCTTGACAACGTAACTAAAAGTAGCTGTCTCCTCTTTTTATGGTCAAAAATCTTCTCTTAGATCTCTGATGAAATTAAATGCCGAGTTTTAATGTTCATTGGGTGGAAAAAGTTCATATCGTCTCGCTACCGTGTGGCGCTCTGTCCCCATTGCAGAAGAAGGGAATTTAATTAAGTAAAATTACACTGCTTGTACTTTAATTATGTTAGTATCAGACTTTTTACGACGGATGGTTCAACTCCCCCACCCTTCGAGCAGTTATACCATCGTTTCGTGAGCAGATCACCTCGCGTGAAAGATCAAAAGGTGTCGCTCAAAGCGTTCTGGCTCCAAGTCTTTCGTTTAAAACCCGAATGCCCTGTAGCGCCCGATGACACCGCATCGGAGTCACTAGAATTCGCGACATTCCACGCCTTATGCTCCTTACAATCGAAATATCGAGGGTGCGAACTCTTAAAATGAGCAATTAAAAAGATAAGTAGTAAAGAGCAACAATTTAAAAATACGATAAGGAACTGAGATAACAAAACGGAAGGGTACAACTTTGGACTAATGGAATACCTGAGACGGGATTATACCCTGAACTGTACTGGCTTACTCGGTCTCGAGATCTTAAATATATGGTAATTACCCTCGCATAGACGCGTTAACTTGATTATTACTTTTTAAGCCCCTGTCTCCACTCAACTTCATCCGATATAGTTAATAATATTTATGTCTCATAGCACACAAAATGAATTGATGACAAGATAAAATTAATTTACAAACAAAATTGTTTTCCAATATTATTATTTAATTCTTTTCAAACCGTTAATTATAAATCATCATTACAAAATTAAACACTATAACTTAATTTTAAAAAATTGATGTGAAACAAGACAAAATTGAGGCTATGTGCTAGATTAGCTTTCATTTGCAAAATTATTCAAAACAAAAAGTCGTATAAATTATGTTAAAATAAAAAAATAGAAAAATATTTGAGTCCTAAAATATTATTTTAGACGCATTGATTTTCATATTGAAATTTATAAAATGCAATTATTGTTGTGATATTAAGAATGTATCAAACTTTGTGCTCATAAGTCATCATTATTTTTATGAAATAAACGCAATACAAAAATAATTTTTCGATAAAAGAACTCGATATTTGTATATAGTCGATGTAGACATTTCTGGGGGGTCCAACTACCACAGTAAATTCAAAGGAAATGAAAATTTTCGACATAAATTTTTCTATGGCATTTACTATATATAGAAAACGAAGTAGCTAATGAAATTGGAAGCTATGGAAATTCGAAGAAGGAAATTAGAAATAGTGCAAATAGCAGTAATAGTTAATAGGTAACAGTATTGGATCAATAACGTCGAATGCCTTATACTTAGATTAAAATAAACGCCAGCAGTGTATTTCCAAGATCCATATTTTGCAAAGCGTGTAAAGATTGAAATACTGAGGTATTTATTGATTTTGAACGACGGAAATCACGTTGAAAGGATTAAACGTTTCCAGATCGTTAAATTATGATTTTAAATCTTTGAAAACACTGATTAGGTAATTGGATATTGGACGATAATTACCGATGTATCACTTTTTTGATAACGGGAACTACTTTTGCTAGGGTTGTCAACACTCCCGGATTGTCCCAGAGTTCCCCGGAGTCTCCCAGATTTGCCCGGGGCCACCCGGATTTTTCCGGAGTTCATCGGATTTTGTCTAGAGGTCACAGGATTTGGTCCGGAGTTCACCGGATTTTGCCCGGAGCTCGTCGGATTTTGCCCGGAGTTTACCGGATTTTGCCCGGATTTTCGTCCGGATTTTAGAATTGAAATTTTAGAATTAATTAATTAAGTTCACCGGACTTTGCCCGGACTTCACCGGATTTTGTCCGGAGTTCACCGGATTTTACCCGGATTTTCGTCCGGATTTTAGAATTGAAATTTTAGAATTAAAAATGTGTGTCTAAATATTAACGCCTATTTTAATTAAATTGCCAAAAATTGTAAATGCCACATTTTTCGCAGCTGCTTAAAAAACACTAAAAGCTCTTTCGTTCGGCAGACATGCTTGTTTCTGAAAGCTTACAGAGAATTTATACATACAGTGTATTTTTTTGACGAAATATTCATATAATTTAAGAATACTGTAAGAAGAGTCATAGCCATAAGTAAGTTTTTGGGGCGATGGTTGATGAATGTATTTTAATAAATGGTATGATTCTGAAAAACATCGGTTTAAAACAGTCCATTAAATGGGAAAATTTTAATAATTCGTTCTAATGTTGGCAATCCTAACTTTTGCTAACCTCAGTAAGTAAATTGTCTTGAAATTGAGGTGATACTGGATAAAGGAAAAAAGACGAAGACGTTAACCTCGACAAGTTAATCTCGACAAATAAGAAAAGAAGAAAATTTACGTCCAAGAGAAGAGGAATACTAGCCTTTTTTTTCGTAATTTGCGTAGTTCATGCATTTCTGCTTCTTAGAATTAATAATTCTAAGCAACAAAAATCAATATATATTAATTATTAAGAAATTAGACAAGATGAAAAAGGCAAAGCCGGCCACTAATTGATCATTGATTGAACCAGAATTCATTTGAGAAACTATCTTTAATTAACATGAGAATCGAGCGAAGTACTCGTTACTTTGTTGTTAAAAGTCTTTGTGGTACTCGAATTGTGCTTAAACTGCTAGATTTAAGTTTGAAATCGAATTATTGCTACTTAAAAGTTTGTTCGTATTTTCATATATAATTATCGTAAAATTATGAAGTGTCTGCTACATCGTCTGAGACCTTAGAATTTCCAGGATATTTTCCGTTTAACGATTTTTTCCTCGAGAGCCTTGGAGATCTGAATGATTTCCTTAGTGCTTGATATTAGTCAATTTTCTAAATCGTCGCCATAGTATGTGCTTGACTGTTAGAGCTATAAGGAATGCAGAAATTAAATCCTGGGAATAAATAGACGTCGAAATGGCTAAATGAAAGAAAACTTTTAATACGAAATTATCATTGCTGTCTTCACAGCGATTAAATACACATAATTAGAGCCTAATAATAATAATAATAATCATATATAAATCTTTCACGTATTTCGTCAAATATATATCTCCATCTTGGAGAAATAAAAATAAAAACTCTCACACTAAAAGTAAGATTTTCAATTTTTAAACAATATCAAATTTCAACAAAATCGGACAAAATCAAGAATCTAAATTCTTGTTTCCCAAATAAAAAAATTGTCAAAATGTCATGCGAGGAAGAAGCTCGTAAATTATTTATTGGTCGATTCTGTGTACACGTTTATTTCTTAGAGATTATGTAGATACCACAACTTTTCGTAAAATATACGATGACTTCGTAAAAATTTTAAAATAAAATATTCTCAAAATTTGTATGAATTCATGTCGTAGATTGTTTTAAAACGTGTGTAGTAGATAAGACGATTGCGCCATTTATCTTATTTTATGGTCTCTCGTTAGCCGAGATCACAGAGTGATCACAAATCTATAAATGTAAAATATATCCAAAATCAAAGCTAAACAACTGTTTTAGAGGATTTAGATTCAGAACCAATTGTGTTTTATTGTTGATATTAAATCCATTTTTTTATAATTTTTTAAATACAGAAAATAAATGGATGAAAATATGTAATAATAAAATGTGAAACTTTATATGCTACCTACGTTTCCGTATTATAAGATAATCAGAAAACGATTTTCTTTTTCTTTCCTCTTTAGCAATAATCTTAAATCACATTTTTTGACACCTTATATAACACATGTGGTTTATTAAAGCTTTGTTTCCATGCCGTATAAAGTGGTTAGACACACTTTACTTTTATGATGATCAGAAAATCCCAGCGTTATATGATCGAATTTGCCCATACGCTAGGAAATAGTTCAATCTGGTAAAGTAACTGAGTTGTAATACTAGAAGCGTGCTGCTATGTAAACGCAACCAGTTAGCACCTTCAATAAGTGGTTAGCGGCATGCCATGCATAGAGGGATAGGTAGTATTTTATTTTGCACCTGTTAGAACCAGTGGCAGAAATTGTCTGCCATCAAGCGATAAATAACGCAATAAAAGTAAATAACCGTGTATATTATCATTTTAAAATGTTTAGCAATTTCAACATAACAGGTTTTTTTTTTTACTTAATGTTGTAAATTTAATTTGAATGTCTTTTTAACATATACATTTTTTTTTTAATCATGAAAGGCATACATTTAAGTTATTCAATTAGGAATGACAATTTATTTGTTTGTAATTTAATTGTTTAATTAATACAAGAGAATGAACAATTTTCTTCTGGTTGAGCCGTCAGTTAAACTAAAATACAAAAATATTTATTAATAAAACCTTCATTCTTCACATCCTTACAATCCGTCAGTAAAACAACCAAAAATCATTTCATTCTTCACAAAACCACATTTCCATGCATTAAATTTGCAATCATATTCCTCTTGTTTTTTTATTTAAAAAATGTTGTATAACATAAACTTCGTTCATTTTTGCAAGCAGAATCAAATCAATAGTGAATGCAAGCAAGCGTCTTTGTTCTATTTTTTCCTATCCACTTTTCTACGCACCACTTTCTTCAAAAAAAAAAAAAAATTAGAAAATTTGGAGATCTGTTCATTTTGCGATTTTCCAATCACTTTCTTAATATCCCCAGTTATCTTGCATGTTTTATATTTTTTGCCTGTCAAAGAATTTGTTTTTTTTCCAAAATAAGCTTCTCCATTCATCATTTTTGGATTTCTGACTGATGGCGAATATTCAGTTTATTGCACACATTTACATTTGTTTGTATCATACATTTTTCAGCGGTAATTTATGACCATGGAACTGTTAATAGGCAAATATTTCGTGATGAAAAAAATATACATCAAAATGATGATGATGATCGTCTTTGTAAAATATTCCTTTATATATTTATATTTGCGATGACACAATTAATTGGCAAAGGCTGATATAAAAATGATCTTTGAATCGATGAATTGTGGATTATCGTACTACAACGTCTAAGATAATAAATGCTTAGATAATTGTAGACAGAGTTACAATTTGTGACAGCGGCAAAGTGGCTACTCTGTTCGGAATCCGATCTTCGTAAATACCTCCATAAAAACTGAACGCGTGTACAATTTTCTCCCTCTCTTAGTCTACCCTGGTCATTCGTCTGTAACAGGTCAGTCGTACCGAGTTTAGTAATCAAATAACGAAAATGCATTAATGCGTTACTGACTGTTTTGACGGCTTTTACTCCCCTAAATATCACCCAGTTAACAAGTTAAACTGAAAGACACTTCTTAACATAGGTCAGATAACATAGGCGTACATCTGCATTTGTAAAATCCACAAAATTAAAATACATAAATAAAATATTATTTTAATTTTTCTCCCTTTATTATTAATTTATCCGGTGGCTAAATTCGCAAAAATTCTGTATAGAATTTCTGTTACGAGCCTTAACTTAGATACACTAAAAATTAGAAAAGAAGTATATGCTTTAATTAAAAAAGTCATATGTACAAATAAAAGATATAAATGTGTTGATTAAAAGCATTATTTTATTTTTTTGTTATTAGACCATTTTTCGCGTTAAATCGAATATATTAATCTCCGGTATTCAAATTTATTGCAATTCATTCAAATTGTAACGGAAGATTTATGAACTTATATTAATTAATTAACTTATATTTAAATAATTAAACATTTAACCAAAATGGTTTACTTTTATAATTTTGTATACTCGTATATACATATATAATTAAAAAGAGTACGCTACATATCAATAGTGAACTAATGAAATGATATATTTCAAGTTACTAGCAAATGATACATAGGGGCGCAAATGTTGGGGGGGTGACTACTCAAATTCAGATCACAGTTTTTGACAACTGACAGACCCCTACAAAGACAACGATGTCCTACAAACCAATAAATATGTTATTTTTGTATTTCTCGTCAAAGACAATATCTCTAATAAGATTTTAAAGAAAAGTCTACCGCGATATTAAAGAATGATATCGTGTAACCCTTGAACTTCCGTAAGGCTCAAAAGAGTGAAAATTCACGGAAGCAATTTTAGCGCTGGGTTCGCGCTTTATACGATATCGCTTCTATCTCTTTTACACTTACGTCGACGTCAACAGCGTTTGTTCCTCTCGTGAAGATTGTTCAAGATGTTGCAATTTGCTACAAAGTAGGACGATAACACTGCCTCTTGACAGATGACTACATATGTAGTCTTATAAACAAACACTGCCGTTCTTTGCATATCTTATGCACCACCCGAGCATAATAGCGGGCTGAGAGGGTACTTTTTTCAAGCCATTATAGTCTAATAGGATACGCGGATAATATGTATTGTTGAATTTTTTATTATGCACCCGGTATATGTAATTTGATTTATTATAAATGGAAATATGTTACTTTAATATTAATGTAGATCCTTTAATATTAGGATATATAATACCACATATACCACATTCTAAATTATAGGTATATTATACACATTTATATTAAAAAATATTTATTTCAAATATTATTATTAAATAAATTTGGACGAAAATTTTAAATTGATAAACTTAACACAGATAAATATTTACATATATTACATTTGAACATTTTTAATTTATTTATTATTTATTTTGACAATCTTTTTTGCCGTTTCTTTATCTTCTTTCTGCTTCTTTCAAAAACTCTGATAAAAACAATTTTTTAGTTCTATTCCATTTTATTTTTTTATTTTTGTTTACAATTTCTTGTTTATTTCTGTCATCTAGTTTTAAAATTATAACTTTTTTACACTTTTTGTAACTTTTATTTCGCAACCCACGAAACGGCTTATTTTTAAATTCTTTGAAATTTTACACCTGCATGCATTTTCATTGCCCATAATGGCCATAATGTTTATTTAATATTTTTTTTCAGCTTTTTTTCTCTTCATTTTGCTCGACTACCGAATACTTTATCGATATGGTCTAAGTCTGGTCTTGATTTATTTATTTACTTTTAATTTCCTATTCTACATTGTTTTTTAATATTTTTAATTTGGTTTTTGTTACCTATAAACGTAAGTTCTTGTAATCCCTTTTTTAGTTTCCCCAATTTTTTCGTACTTTTTCTTTAATAATGTTCCTATTACTTTCTGATTAAATTAGCCTAAAACAACGTAATGTAAAACTAAAAAGTAAGGAAATTATTAAATTTTATTTCGTCTTACAGAGGTTTGGTGTTAATCTGTTATATGATATTTTTTTTAGTTTGAACAATATTATTGACAGGACATAATAATTATTATTATTATTGATTTTTATGTCTATATTTTTATAATATATAATAACGCTTTTTTTTATTAAGAATTATAAAACATATAAAAATGTTGTAATCATTTATATATATATTTTTTTGAATAATTTAAAATATTTTAAGATTTGTGTTAATTTGTATTTTTTAAAATGTATAGAATGTGATAGACAAAGTTTTATCGTCTAGTGATTTATAGTTGAAAAGAACCGATTCAAAAATTAAATTCCATTGTAATTGGAAAAGAAAAATGCAGATATAGGACGGAAAGTCTCCCATAAACCCTATTTAGATTTTCAGCTAGACTGGAAAAGGAACAAGATAGTTTAAATTTAAAAGTACAAAGGGAGGGTTGAGTGGAATGCGGCTATATTTTAAAATGTTATCAGGATCGGGACTATCGGATGTGCTGTTGAATACAATGTGTGTAATATGTTTGGTGAGATATACTAGTTAGCCTAGCTCGGAAGGCGGTAGCAAGGCGGAGCCTAGGAAAGAGACCGAATCTGCTAACACCAGGAGGTGGTGAAAGGACAAGACTTCTGCGCTTTCTTGTCACGTTTACTTACATCTAAACTACGTACACTCCTTCGGCATTCTCTATTATCAAAACATTTTATTTCTAGAAGTATAAATATAAAACTTTATATTTTTCAACACATATTACAGTTTTAGTGACGAAAACTTATTTCCTTAAATAAAAATAAAAATACTTCAATATTAACAAATCGAAAATATTACATTGATATATAGAACTCGGCCAATATTAGAAATTAGTCGAGGAATTTAAGAGGAAAAAAGTGACCGCACAAATGGCAGTTCTATCACCATTTCGAAGAAGAAAAGTTATACATTAACGTGTGAAAAATTTTTTAAGAGCAATATGTATCAAATAAAAATTCAACAAACAGAGTAAGCGGTAATTACAATGATGAAAATTCAGAAAAAAATTACATTGTCTTAAACGTCTTCTTCCTCTCCCGGTCCCTTCTATTTAATTTCTTTATTTTTACTTCCCATATTTTATCCCAGTTAGATAGAGAGAAATTATTGGCACTACACCAACGATTATTTTTACACGAGCAACATGTATATAAAACGCAACTATTAATTGTTTTCTAGATACACTGCTCCTTCATCTTTGTTACTTAATACATCACAATTTCTTCTTCGCTTCACTCTTATTGAAACCCAACCCATTTTCTCATCTTTTTTAATATCTTCTACCTGTTCTTGGATTTTATCTTACTTCCTTGCATTGTTGACGTTAATCTCTCTTTCACACTTATCCCAATTCTTCATTTGGGAGTAAGAGTGAGGTATCAACCATGCACATCCAGTTTATCCAACTGGTATACAAAAGTAAAATATTTTTTATTACTTTACATGTTTTAAAATATTTATTTATTCAGTTTTTCACATGTTTTTTTTTATTAAAAATTGGTATTTTTTAAAATTTATTATTATAACTATTAATAATAAAAAATAATGGATATATAAATGAATGTAAAAAATGCCATTGGTTAACCAGAATAAAAGTGGTGTAATAAAAGTTGGCAGCGTTCCCCTCCTTTTCTATTCTACTTGTTTGTTATCTAAGTTCCATCAATCACTACAAATTTTAATATCACGAGAACATATTATGAGGCAGTAAATTGTACACAATACAGTGACAGGGAATCGTTTTTCATATGGCAACACGAATGGACACTGAGATTACAAACGAGGAAAAAAATTAAAAATTTCTTAAAAATCATACTTAAAATTACGCCATTTTATAAGTCATTAACAAATAGATATTTTTCTAGAAATATGTTAGATGAGAAGAATAATGCAAAAATAAGTAATAAACAGTCACCCCAAAGGAATTCATAATCCTCTTTAAATCATTGACATTTATTTAAGATCTCTCTTATTGCATTGCTCAGACCACAAAGCCCACAACTGAAACACGCAACTAACCAGCCTGTCACCAGCACAAGCTAATATTTGAAGACATAAATTTACAAAACATTACAGAAATGAATGAAATGAAATGTTACGGGGGGGGATGCTTACGGCCTATAAATATATGTACCGTCATGGCATTTGTTCATTTATTTACAAAAAAATAAAACATTCGTCACTATGATTACCTTGTTTAGGTACATAAAAATTTATTTATTTTTTAAAAAAATTTAAATGATCGACCGAATTTTCAACAATTGTCTTTTAATTTCAATAATTTAAAATTATAATTCCATATTTAATTACAAATTGGCATTTACTATATCAGAAACCAATAAAAAATCAAAGCACTAATTTAAATCGAATCAAATCATTAAGTGGTTTCAGTGGCTTAAGATCGGATTTAGAAATAATTTTATTGTCTATTTAAAAAAAAATTAATCAAATCAATTTTGCTTCAATATAATTTGACTCACTACTCCTATTTAATTTTTCCAACTCTCATTTAAATTGTAATCTCCCTAATGGACATTTGAGTCCTCGCAGGAAAGTTTAGTTCCTTTCAATTTTCCTCTGCGTGGATCTATTGGTCCTCCCGTTTTCGGTTTCCGGTCACTAATTCTAGTGTTTTTCTTCATAAATAATATGTGGTCTAAATTACATTGTCTCAAACGTCTTCTTCCTCTCCCGGTCTCTTCTATTTAATTTTTACTTCCCTTCTTTTGTATTTTATCCCAATTCTCGTTCTTGAAAAGTGATATAATATTTCCAACATGTTTTTTCTTTTTAGCCTGGACTATGCATTCTTTGTAAATGTTGTTTCTGTTTCCTGTTCTAAAAATTAGCTCCAGACGTAAGCTACTTTCAAAATCATGAACTAATTACTTAAAAATTGGAATTTATATTTTAAGAAACTGACTTTTGATGTGAAGATTTCCAACTATGTATATCCAAATTTTATCCAAAAAAATAATTTTATTCAGATAAAAAATTATGGTGAAATTCATTATAATAATTGGATACCTACAGTTTTGTTAATTATTTTGGTGTCAGATGGCGTTTGACAACAAAAATTAAAATTTCGTTTGAAATTCAAGTTATTACAAACATCATCCATCCATTCCCAAAGCTCGAATTTCAAATTCAAAGGCTGCTTTGGTACTTCTCTGAACATTGCACCAACAACCATACCTTTAGTGATTTTAGATCAATTTAACTATTTAATATTATTGTGTCGACTCAAAATAATAGTTGTGTTTTGTTTCTTTTTTTGACTTAAAATCAAATAACGTTTGGGGATATTAAGTTATCTGATATTTAAAATTCTATTTGTCTAAATGTTTGCTCAAATTTTTTGTGTTTTGTTTTTATAAACTATATAATTATATCTTTCTTCTAAAATGTGCATTACCGAACGGACTAACCTGAAATACCTTGATGATCAGGATTTTTGATCAGAAAATATTTTCGAAAATTATGTTGACATTTGTTAAAAATTATTCTTTTCTTCGATTTGTCATTTAATTATTGAGTTTCTGTTCCTTGTTCTGACGAATATTTTTTTTATTTCTTGAATCTCATCTAATTTAGTCGTAAAAATCCAAAAAATGTCAAGAAAAACGGAAAACAAGTAATCATTTTTTTTTATTTGATTTTTAATCAAGAAGAATTGAGAAAAATTATTGTTTGTTGCCACATTTTGAATACATAGATTTTCAAGCGGGATTTGTTCAATTTTCTATGAAGTTAAAGAAAAATATACTCCTTAATTAAATGTTATTGATAAAAATTGAAGCAATAGAAAGTGAAACAAAGACTTATATTTCAGTTTAATTTCAACAGAATATCTCGTAAGGGACAAGTACTTACGTTTTTGATTGTTGGAATTTGATTGAAAGTTGGAATTTTTATTCCGCCTTTTAAATAAAATAATTTCAGTTTAGGAATTAATCCCCAATTTTAATACTATTTTTAGTCAAATTTTATATTTATTTAGATTTTGAAAGGCGCATATATTTTTGATTTTCATTCATGAGTTTATCTGAATAATTTTGAGGTTATTGTTTGATGAATTTTGTGATTGTGCAAATGTAAAAATGTTCAGTGAAGTGTATCAAATTTTATTGACTTAAATTAATGGTTAGGTAATTTAAAGCATTTAGTTTAAATATATAATGAATCAGAGATAAAGATAGAGGGTTGGTATATGGGTTGATTTAAATTCTTTTGATGGATTCAAATATTACGAAAGTTAAAAGGGGTTACATTCTAAAATTTAGATGTACGATTTACACCTGTGGCACAAAATTTTCCTCCTGTCTTGAGTTATATCCACTAATACCATATTTTTCACGAATCCGCTCGGAATAATATATTCAAGATAAAATATTCAGGTCTCATTTTCCCCTCTTGAAACTGCATACCCTATTATTACAATCCGATGACCCCTTTGTTCAGCGATTGATCACTGAGATGGTTATATATTCCGGTATTTTAAGAATTGCATGATTTTATTTTGAAGGGAAAAAGATGTAATTAGGGTTAATGTTAGAAATGAAATTGGTGGGGATATGACATATTAGTCTTGATAAATAGTGTTATACATTCGTTGGAGTGTTGTAAATCCTCGGCAAATCTAAAAGCCCCGAAACAAATAACCCTGAATGTTTACGGCTCAGGTGTGAGTCTGATCGCAGTAGGCGTGGTTCATAACGGCCACGCCGTGGCACTCCGGGCCCTACGCCTCCATGTACCCCCACCTTAAAACACTGGACTAAAAACTAGGAGAAATATTAACAAAACAAGAACAACGTAGAGTTTTTGGCGGAAAAAAGACGTATTAAACGGCTATGATGATTATCCGACTTTGACACAGGTATACTTCCCCCCAATTGCTACTTTTAAAACGGCGTCACATTTACCTTTAGGGCAATTAAGTACGCCTTTCACGACGCTGTTTCATTTTATTAATTGCAATTAAGATTGTATTGTACCCACTTTAACTTTTAATACAACTCCCGCTTAGCAAAATTAGAAAATCAAAACAAAATCCTATGATTATAACAAAAATTATCATCATGTCTCATTATAAATCTTAAAGATACGTCCATACTATTAAAACAACTTGAGTGTTCAGATTCATACAAAATTATAAAACATAAAATATTTGTGAATCACAAGCGATTTAAAAAAAAATTCGTTCACAAAGTTACATATATCAACAAATTCGTTAATATTTGTAAAATAGTACTTAATAAAATGAGACTCTGAAATATTTGTTTATAATTTTTTGTACAAATTAAGATAAATACACGTTACGCCTTTTTACATCGTGGGGAGACATAAAGACATAGTGATATAGTGTAGACATCGCCTAGTATAGACACTGTGCTTAACAGATGTATTTAGTATAGACATGGATTAGTATATTAATTAGTGAAATATTCTTAGCGGTTTGTTATCGATATTATAATGTATAATAATTCAATTCATTTTTAACTCAATTTTTGGAGTTCAAAATTCATAATTCATGATCGATAAAATCTTCCAATGCAATAAATTAAAGAATAACCTGCAGATAAAATTCTGCAAAGTACAGGATATTCTCCATTGACGCACGAGCTCCACCTAACGATGAGAGACCGAAGCATCAGGTCTGTTTCGTCGGCTCCTAGAAGCTCACACAGGATCTGTACTGACGATGGATGTAACCAAGAAACTAAAGTTTGTCTCCAGCTGTTGTGAAAGGACCAGTGCTGGTCGCGGGAGTGGTTTATGATATCAAGATAATTTTGATCCCTCCTATGCAGATAAGGTTTATAATTCACTTTCTATTTGTTTTATTTTATTAATTGAACTACGAATTTCCCTCAATGATTGATACATCCCCCAATAACTTCCGCAGAGCAACGTTAGCTTCTGGGCGATTTAACCCTTCGTCAGTACGGCTGCTGTGAGCGATCAATGCATATCAATTCAGTGAGGTTTTCGCCACAACGACAATGACATTATGAAACTGATGTTAGTGATGTTACGGCTTTCACCGAAAGGTGAAGTTGTAACATCACTAACATCAGTTTCATAATATCATTATCGTTGTGGCGATAACCTCACTGAATTGATCAGATGATATCTGCTATTTTAGACAAGGAATCTGTCAGCGAATGAAATTTTTTACATCAACAACCGACAGTCCTGCCAATACACAGACGTCAACTTTAAGTCAAGTTTTTGAGAAATTAATTTGACAAATAAGCTTGACATGCATTATTGAACGCTCACCTCGGCAGACTAACGTTAGTTTCTTATCCATTTATATATACAGTGTGTTGATAAAGTTTGGAACAAAATTCATAAAAGCGTTTTATAATGTTTTTAAGAAAATCGCTCGGACAGGTCAATTTTTGTTTTTAAAATGCCGTCTTCTGACGTTAATTTTTTTGGAATGACGTCATTTGTTTTTGCACAATGACGTCATCATATTTTTTCTTAAATGACAACCCCCACTTTTTTCTTCTGTTTTTAATAGACCTTTTTACTACTTAAACGATGATGTAAAACAATTGGTACCTCACATAACAATTTTTTTGAATAAATGACACATTTACTTCAGATCGTCAGTGGTTATAATTTAGTAAAAATAATAATCGTAAACATTCTAAATTAAAGCACATAACAGTACTTTATGTATCTAAGACGAAGAGCGAAGTTTAAATTTATTTTGCTTTTGATAGACCTCCTTGATGTTTAAGTAGTGATTACCGAATTAATTCTTTACATAAGAACTTTTCTCAAAAAAATAATAACATTTAAATTTTTTTTTTTTTAAAAAAGAAAAAATTTAAATGTGTCATTTATTCAAAAAAATTGTTATGTAAGGTACCAATTTTTTTAAATCACCGTTTAAGTAGTAAGAAGGTCTATTAAAAACAGAAGAAAAAAGTGGGGGTTGTCATTTAAAAAAAATTATGATGACGTCTTTGTGCAAAAACAAATGACGTCATTCCAAAAAAATTAACGTCAGAAGACGGCATTTCAAAAACAAAAATTGACCTGTCCGAGCGATTTTCTTAAAAACATTACAGAACGCTTTTATGAATTTTGTTCCAAACTTTATCACCACACTGTATATTATGTTTGTTTCGTAATGCAATAAAAATACATTTCATAGATTTTATGCAAAACATTATTATTGCCCATTCGGACATTTATTTGACTTTGTGTAGCTCACATTACTTTTATGCTTGCATTACTCGTAAAACGTCATAAGCAAAGCTTCATGAAATTTCGTGCAGGAATCTCTAAGAAAGC
>JAFFZR010010659.1:0-33503 GCA_018397195.1 Lethrus apterus | reverse complement strand
TCATTTTGTGGTTCTACCATAAATAATGCTATTATTGTTAAATTCCGATTTATTCAGTTATTATCCGAATTTAAATGTCAACTTTTGTATAATCAAAATCTACATATCATGGAGGTGAGGCTGTTAAAAAAAATCCTGATTGCTTTATTACTTTGATAATAAAACGCTATCAAAGTCAAATGTCACATTGATTTTATTTTAGAAAAAATTATTCGGCCATTTTGTAGATTGGACATTTAAGATTATGCCTTCTAATTTTCAGATTTTTTTGACAACTAAAAAAGGGTTTTATTTTGAATATGCTATACGATGGTCAACCCTGTGTAGTGAAGTTGTTGTAGGGCCTTTTTTAATAACATCTGAAATTTGTACGTACCGTTTTCATTATCCGTCGTAAGACAAGGAACCTCACACCAAATTTTATAATATCTGCCGTCCTTCGCGCACACTTTCTTCTCCAAAATTGCTAATTCATCCTGCCGACTAGGATCCCTGAAGATGTCCAAAGCGGAAGGACAATGTTTAATCAGGACGCAAATTTCTTTTTGCTGTCCGTTTGCGTGCAACACTGTAAAATTACAATTATTTAACAAAACGACACGTCGAGCGCGTTAATTTGATATTTTTGGAATTTGTACGAACTTGTTGTGAAACAGGTTTTCGTTGTCAGGTCAAGATGTTAATTATTCCTTTAGATTGCGACGAGGGAATTAATTATCTCTGATGATTTTAGAATTTAAGGATTTCTTGCGATTGGAATGTTGAAGGAAATTCCCCTATAAACGTTGGGTTTTTACTAGAAACCTGTGTGTGAGTAATGATATTAAAAAAAAAAAATTGTTTTGGAATTATGTACAAAATTTATAATAAACGGTTTTGGCAAAAAGCAAATCGGCAAGTTCGAGAAATAATAAAAAAATGTTGCTTGTACGTGACTAATCATTAATAACATTTTAAATATCTCGACAAATATGGGAGAATAAAATATGAAAATTGGGTGAAATTTCAAAAAATCATTATTGATTTTTTGTTATTGCAATAAATGATCTATCACTTTTTTCCGAAAAACTAAACTATTTTACTTTTTTGTCATCACAACAAATTTAAATTTTTCCATAAAAATTAACGTGGAGGACTTGAACTTTTCGCTTAAGCGACCCAAGGTGAACACGTTTATGCATGCGATCACGATTACATTCGTGACCTGAAAACTTCAAAGTCGAAACTCACCGCAAACGATCTTCACAAACGCCAACAACGCGTATGTCTTCATACCGGCCTGCTCGAGCGGACTGTGCGTTCATCCAGTTGCAGTGTCTTTTTTGTTTTTCCCTCGACATGTGCCAAATCCACTTTCAATTTTTCTTCGCTGGCCGATATCTCGAAGATGAATGCAGAATACAGTTTTTGTTTCAGACGCCTGTACTTTACTGTCGATCAGAACGAATGTGTTTGTGTGATTGGCGCTATTTTTATAGATTACGGTGAGTTTGTGTACTCCCCAGTGAAAAAAATAATTGCGGATTTTCTTGCGATTTCGCCGAGGCGTTTCCCAGTAGACTTTAAAAAGACTTGAAAAATCCGCATAGATATGGTTTCCACAGAAAACCTTCGACATTAAAAGAATTTTCAAAGTCCCCCCTCAATTTTGTGAAAATTTTGAATTTCTGATCAATATTTAAGTTTTTATTTTCTTGTAGAAAATTCACAAGGTGTAATTGCAAAAAAAATATATTTTTATTCTTCTAATCCAACCCAGATAAGTCCAAAAAGAAACACCTTCAAATCTCATAGCTCATAATTATCGAAGATTGATCCGCAAAATCCTAAACCAACCTAATTCAATATTTTACAATAAATCAACGAAATTCAATTTTTCTATTGTTTTAATTTAAGTTGGTGTGTTTAATTTTTTTGGTTGGTTGGTGTTTGAAGCTTGTTAGGTTGGTTTGTGTTTGAAATTATTTTAGGTTGATTTCATATTTCATACTTTAGTCACAATCATGTAATAATAATATTAATAGTCAGTTATGTGTAACTGGGTTCTCTCATTAGTTATTAGTTATTACTAAATTAGTGATGGAAGACTTAGACTTAGCAAATATTTTTAATACATAGCACACACGTTTTATATTACCTTAGAAACAGAAAAAAATAAATCTATAAATTAATAAACATAGTAACAAAGAAATATAACACAAATGGTTTGTTAAAGAAAGCAATTCCAAGAAATATATTAATTATTCGGGCACTCCTTTAATGTGTGTAAAAAAAGTGATATTAATTGCCTTGTTGATCTACTTTAAAATATAGAAAACAAAGAATTCACAATTTATAAAATAATTGGTTGCTTGTTCAAGAATAATTTTTTTAAAACCATTTTGCATTTAAAATATATGTGCATGCGATTTTCTTTTTGGTAGGAAAAAAATTAGTCAAGTTTTAATTTTTTTATTTAAATGAGTACACAAACTTACAAGCCACGTCAAGGTCTAATGTTCTTTCTGATCCAGCCAAGGTACTTGGAAACCCGCGTGTATACCCCCGGCCAACCTTCTCGTCCACAAACGGCCCCGAACGAAACGATACCCTCGACGTAATATTGCGACGTGTTCTTGACAACGTTCAGCAGCGGGCCTCCGCTGTCACCGGTGCAAGAATCCTTGCCGCGTTGGCCGCCTGCGCAAATCTGCGTCCGCTCCAAACTGACCGCCGCCCTCGAATAGGTGTTGCGACATTCCGACTGGCGGACCACCGGAATTTTCAATTTTTGTTTGATGGGGCTGTATCGTTTGGTTTCGGTGCGACCCCAACCCACCACCTGGAGATCTGTTCCGATCGTCGCCCTCTCAGACGCCAACGGGAGACACGCGGGTTGGATGAACTCTGGAAATGTAAAAATCGTCTTATGGATTTAATTGTGTTGAGTTTGATTGAATTGGATTTTACGAATTTTATTGGTTGGTTGGACTTACTTGTTTAATGAACTCTGAAAGTGCAAAAATGGTCTTGTCTCCATTGGATATATTTAGATTGGATTTAATTATGTTGGGTTTGATTGGATTTTCGTTTTGATTGGATTTTGTTGGGATTGGTTGTAATCCAGTTTGTACTTACCGGTAAACGCAACGGGATTTTTCAAACGTAACAACGCAATATCGTGGTACCTGTGTCTCGATTCATCGTCGTATCCTTCGTTCGGTATTGCCTCCTCGATTTCGACGTTGATCGGATCATTGCTGCAATACTTGAAGCCGAACGAACTTATGCAATCTTTTTCTGTGTCCGTGTTCCACTCGCCCAAACGTGCGCTCACGCTAAAGTGGAGATTTTTTGTTGTTGATAACTTTAAACTTTGAATACTCACAGTGTTCCGATTCTGGTGGTTATCTGTCCGACGACGCAGTGGGCGGCCGTCAAAATATATCTGGAACTGATCAGCGTCCCGCCGCAGGAAAATTGTTCGTCTCCGGAGGCGTTCCTGTAGCGAAGTAATGCCACCCATGGAAATTCGTCCAGGGCTGTGTTTTCGCCGTTCCAGATTTTACCTTCAAACTGCTGAAATTTGGTTACGATTAAAAGAAGAAATTTAAAGTGTGGGTATGTTGCTTGATGTTTCCAAAAACTTATACGTATATTTCTCTCTTGTATTTGTTCATTTTTTCATCATTAATTTTATCAGGCTGGGAATACGTAATAATTTTTTTTTAAATGTTCTTATTAGGTATGTATTTTTTTAATAATAATAAGTGTAATTTGGAAAAATGAAAGCAATCTAGGGTAAGAAGTAAATAAAGAATAAGAATTGACATTACTAAGAAAAATGAGTAATTTCTCTCATAAGTGGAAAATAAGCTGAACGACTTTTTTGCGGAATTTTATTTTTTATTCCCTGCTTGGCAAAATTAATGATGAAAAAAGGACGATAAGAAGAAAATGCAAAATAAAAAGAAATACAAGTGATTTTTCGGCAAAAATGAAAGAAATTAAAAAAATGAACGAAAAGGAAAAGTAAGAAAAAATGCAGAGCAGGAACAATAACTTTAGATAAGATTTAAAATACGAAAAATTTTTTTAAACGACTCTCTTAAGCTTACTTCCTTTGTAGCAAATTTCATCAAAATAAAAATAAAATGATCAAATCCATTACAAATAGAATTGGTCAGTTGAAGAGAGACAATTGGAAAAATTAAAGAAATTAAAAATAAAAAACTAATAATGATATTTTTATCAGAAAATGAATCTGAATGGAAAAATAAAAAAAATTAAATTAAAACGAACGAGGGGATAAATTTACCGCCGACATTTTTGTGGAATTTTATAGTTTTTCCACTAAATGTAATGATGATTGCTTTGTTTGAAGGATAAAGATTTTTGTAGCAAAAAAATTTCAATTTTTAATCAATTTTTATATTAATTATTCGGGCGCTCCTTTAATATTTAAAAAAGGTGTTATTAATAGCCTTGTTATATTGGGACTATACATGCAATATTGGAAGAGGAGTTAGGAAATTAAGGTTTTTGTACTGAAGGCAATGATAATTGTTTTTTTGAAAGATAAAAATTTTTGTAGCACAAAATATTGTATAATTTTTGGTGTTTTTTTTTAATACGTACTTGGAATCCACATTCATTCCTATCGGGCAATAACTTTCTTCCGCCTTTTTTCGTAGTTGTCGACGTTGTCGTCGTCGTCGTCGTTGTCGTCGTTGTCGTCGTTGTGGTGTACGTGGCTCGAGATCCGCAACAGACGAGTGGCACCCTCTCGTATCCACATTGCGACGCCCTCACGAACTGCAACGTGTTACTGTCCTTCGAAGTTATGACGTCGTACAGTACTGAACACGAGTATATCGAAATGCAGTTTCCATTTTCGCCGTTCGGCGTCAGACAGCGATTGGAAGTTTCTGAAAAAAGAAAAAAAAATGAAAAAAAAAACATAACCTAAATGGTGTGCGATGTGGACTGATTGTGCGCTTTAGATCCACATTTTATGGGCTTTGTCGTTACAACGGACATCTTCGGGGCAAAAACAAACTAACCCACGACGGGACATCTACACGGAAACCATGATTAATTCCAACTTTGAAAGCCTACAATTTAAATTAATGACTTTAAACCTAACCAACTTTTTTTTTTAGTTGATAGGAATAGGTTGACTTAGTTTACAATCTGAAAGTTAAAAGTCAGTTCAATTGTATTGAGTTGAGTTTACTACTTATCTAAGAGTTAATTTAATAAAATTAATTAATTAATTTTATACAACAAGCCTGACTTGTATTGAATGTTTACATCCGTAGACAAAAGTTAGTTTCAAGGTTGTTACCCATCGTCAGTACGGCTGCTGTGAGCTATCAATGCTTGTCGACCTTGCAAAGTTATTGCCAAGACGACAGTGCTAATTTGAACTAGCATAGCCTATTGGCTATGCCACTAGACCAGTTATCCTCAAATAATAATAATGATAATATAATTGACACCGTAAGCCGTTACTTATACTCAAGAATCATAATAATAAAAATAATAATAATTAAAAAAATATGACCATCAACGCCATATTCTTGGTCCTTGTTGATAAATAAATCTGAAAATAATAAATAATTAAAAAAACCGTATTTTTTAAATTTCTAAATATTCCATTCATTTTGAACAAATTGTCTCATTAAGGAGTCGTTTATTCAAATTCTTAAGATGCACGTGTATTTTATTTACAATAAATCTTGTTGATTACGACATGAATTTTTAATTAAACCAATTGATGCGCAAAACAAGAAAATTGCTAATTACGAACACACAGAGTCATTTTCATAATGGCTCTGTTGCGAAAACGCACATACAACGTTCGTGTTTATCTGCAATAATTATAAATAATTTGCAGATGTTTTAAAATAAATCGCATTATTCTAATTGATAAACAATTCGTTTTAAGTTGTTGTTGGAATGTCACGTTAATTGGCGTCGGTGGCACACCAAACCTGTTTGAATTCTCTTTCGACATTTATTTTCTACGAGTTACTTACGTGCAGAGCCGCAAATGACGTCGCACATAATCGTCAGAAAGAAGAGAAACAGTCGTTTCATCATCGTTTCGCCCGTCGAAACAAAGTTCACCAGCCGTCTTCGATTTTTGAACACGCGACGCGACCTAAATCGCGCGTGGGGCGAAACTGAGTCCGGCGACACGTTAAAATTTTCTTTTGCCAACGAACTGGATGTGGTGTACTTCCATATCGGAGAGAAAATCACGCCTGCGGTCGTCGAAGGTATTCCTGTTCTAAAAATGTCAAACGTCGACGGTTTGGGGAATTTTGAAGTTGCGAGTGTTTCTAAATGATTGTCTGTGCCGCCTTTTGATTTGAAAATTTTAATAGTAGTTTACGCAACAAGTACGTGAAGTGGTTCATTATGAAACGAGTATGCGAATTATGTGTACACGAAATACGAGTTTTTTAATGACACTTCACGCACGTGTTGGGTACACTATTTTATCTACAACCGGTGCATAAAGTAGACTTTTCGCACTCCAAACAGTGCGTAAAGTAATTCATTATAATACAAGTGATATAATAGATTCATTATAACACAAGTGCTATAATAGTTATTTACGAACCAAGTGCGGGAAGACGGAACATGTCTTCACACAAGAGGTTTGTACAATATTTTTTGTAACGAACAGAAGAAAATAAAGATTAAAAAATCATTATTTCTCATTGTCACTGGCTTGTTACCGACGTTACCGACATTGACTGACATTCCGTTTTTGTTACGCTACGACGTAACGTAATGGCAATAGATGGTGCTAACCAATTTGCTAACTAATTTGAGCTATTTCTTTTTTGTTATATGATTTTAAATAACGAAACTCGCGGAAATGGTGTTTCATATAGCAAGTGTTATTTCTATTAAGACGACTTCTTTTTTTCACGTTTCAAAGTACCAGTGTTTTTTGCAAATTCACGTTCCTATATGCCAGTTGCGTGCGGGAAATGTCTCTTTGAAGGATGTGAGTACAAAAAGTAAATTATTTGACGTAGTGTCCACGGCAACCACGGCAATATGTCCGTACTTGTTGACACCGTTGCTATGAAACATTTAGGGACAGATAACATGACATTGCAGGCGACATTTATATTTAACGAATTTCGGTAATTTTCTTCTTCATATTTACGGTTGTAGATAAACATTTTTATTTAATGATTTACATTGAAATAAAGGTTACAGATGACTGAGTTGCATATAAAAAATCGTTCAATTAGAACCGTTAATTTATGACGTATTTATACATGTTATTTTTAAGGGCGGCACAGACAGTCATTTAAAATCACTAATGAGACATCATATCTCAACTTAAAATATTTTTTCTGGAATTTCAAGATTATTGTTTAAATGTTACACCTAGGGGTAGATTTATAAATTGAGCATATACAGGCTGTTTACTAAACATGTGGCAAAAATTCAAGGAGTTATTCCTTGGATCTTTAAGATTTGTTTGTTCTAGTATGATTTTCGGAAATCTGCTTTATAAACAGCCTGTATATATATATATATATATGCTCAATTTATTTAGATATCTTTAAATTGGATTGATTAGATCTAATTGGGTTGGATTGTGTTTCAACGTGGGGATTTCCTCCTTCCTTTTTTTTTAATTTCAACCCAAATAATCCAATCTGACCAATCCAACATTTAAAACAAACAAAAAATTGATAAGAAAATAATTTATTGATCGTAGATTACAAAATGGAATAATACATCTAAGGTTTGATGTTGTCGAGTATCCAGGTGAGGTAGGATGATACTCTGGTGTAGACTCCCGGCCAGCCGGCGTTGCCACAATTCAAACCGAACGACACGACGCCCTCTATGTAAAATTGCGAGCTGTCCGCCTTGGACTTGTGAAGTAAGGGTCCTCCACTGTCGCCCTTGCACGAGTCCTTGCCGGCTTCACCGCCGGCGCAAATCTGCGAATCGATCAATGTAACCCCGTAGTCACGGAATTTGGGTGTGCATTTGCTCGCGGCCACGACGGGCACGGCCAGTTTTTGTTTCGTCGGGGAATATTTGTAGTTTTCGTTGAGGCCCCAACCGACGACGACGGGCTTTTCGCCGATTTCGGCCCTGTCCGTCGACGAGGGAAGACAAACCGGGCGTACGTAATCTGAAATGGACGCAATGGATGACGTGTTCGTGAGTTACGTGTCAGGTGCTAACCTGTGTATTTGATCGACTTGTCCAGTCGAATCAAAGCGATGTCGTTGTATCTGTTGTTGTCGCGAGCGTTGTAATTGGGGTGTACCATTACCTGCTGTACTTTTACGTTTACCGGCGGTTCGCTGCAAGATGTGAAGCCCAACGAGCTTATGCAGTCCTTTTCGGTTTCGGTGTTCCATTCGCCCAAACGTACGGAAACCCTTAAAAAAACAACTTATCTGTAGTAGTTATTTGGACGATTGAGACCAACTCCTCCGCCCTTTCCCTTCACTTTTGTCTTCCCACCACAATGGCTTACTCTAAGATTTGTCCAAACCCAACGTCATCCTGGCTCTCTGATTGATCCGCCATCTTGGTTTTGTTATTGGCTGAAATGCATGCAAATTTTAAATTTACAAATTTTGAAAAATCCAGTTTTTCAGGACAATCGAACTCTGGCTCTTGTATCTCGAATCAAATATCTTATCATCGTATTACGAACACCGTCGATATTTTTACTGTTTGTTAAGATACATAACTTGAATGTTACGTCACATCACGTGGAAGGATCGAAAATGGCAGCGGGATATTTAAATATTAAAACTGACAGACTAAAATCTAAAATGGCTGGAGAAAAATTAAAAAAAATACAATCACTTCTGGTTGTAAATTAATTGAAATTAGTAACGGTAATAAAAAAAAAAACGGTTAAAGCGGATGTAGCTGTAAATACAAGATGTTGGGTCTCAAATAAAAAGTATTTTCGTCCCGATTACGATGATAATAAGCTGGAGCTTACATCGGCCAATAAAAACTTACAAATTGCCTATTAGTTTCGTTATATCTCCGGTGATGCAATGTGCGGCTGTTAGGACATATTTAGAACTGATGAGGGTACCACCGCAAGAAAACTGCTCGAATCCCGACGTGTTCCTGTAGCGTAACAGCGCCATCCACGGATATTCATTCAAACCGGTCGTTTCGCCCCTCAAGATTCTCTCCTCGAATAACTGCAAAAACTCAATAAATCTTTGGAGGTATTTTTTAAAAGACGTTACCTGATATCCGCAGATCTTTCTGTCGGGCAACAGGTTGTAATTTTTGTGATTTTCTGGTTTGCCTGTGGGCGAAGTTACGGGCGGGCTGGGCGTAGTGAACTTGATGGTTGTTCCGCAACAAACCAGCGGCGTCTTGTCGTATCCGCATTGTGACGCCTTCAGAAATGAAACGACTGCTGGGTCTTTGGTCGTTACGACGTCGTAAAGGATGCCACAGTCGTATATCGAAATGCATTTTGCATTTTCTCGGTTGGGTGTCAAGCAATTTTTACCCGCCTCTGAAATGATTTTTTTTTAAATTCTGAGTAAGTGGTGCTTGTTATTTTCACTGTGTCAACAAAAAAAAACGTCCGCACGACTTATTATAATTTTAAAAATTGTTATTAATAATAAGTAATTTGAAATTGTAAAAAAATATGGATTAATAAAACCGTCTTTTTGAAGTTTATTAATAATCCAGTTTGTAAATGAACTCGACTTGCATTAATTGCCGACTAACGTTAGTTTCTGGGTTACACCCGTCGTCAGTACAGCTCCAGACGTCTGGCTCTCGAACTGCGGGCGTTGTGGTTACTACGACGTGCCCCAACCGCATCTCTCGACGAGCCGATGAAGCAGACAGCCACCTGATGCTTCGGCCTCCCACCGTTAGGTGAAGCCGTGTATCAGGCGATATTAATCCAGTTTGTAAGTTATGAATGATCTATAAGTTTCTGTAAATGTATGTATTGTGCTCAGTGTTGCCAACTTCGGGGTTTTAAAAGTCTTTAAGGGTGTTTTTTGGGGGTGATTTAGGGATGCATCTGTTCCCAAAATTTTAAAAACTAATCGAATTTCAATGACGGACCGAACCCAACCCGTATATATTTTTTTCAAAGCCTGACGTGCAAAAATAATTCGGCCAATGGAATTCAGATATACAAATAAAGTTTAGGGTTATTTTATGGATAAATTGTTTAAGTAGGTTGGTGACACTGATTCTAGTTTTTAATTAATTTATTAAAATAAACGATATACAGGTGACTAATTTTGAGTAATAATATAAGGATTAAAATTAATTGATCGACAGTATTTTATGACCGTTTTTGCGGATCTGTGCTATTGTCAGCTTTCACCCGTTAAAATAGCGTAACTGATTTCAGAATCAGCTTAAAAACTCGGTAAAGAAAGAAAATATTTTTTTGAAGTTGAACAGTTTAAAAAAAAAAATTCTCGTAGGAGTTGTGTGACGTCATAATCCTAAAATATTGTCAATTGTCAGTATACCATATCAATAAAATCTACGATTTGTTTCATTTATTTTTTTATTAAAATTTCATAATTCCTTGATTTGTGAATTTTTGAAATTTTAATCAGTGATCATTGTTTCCCTTGTTGCCTTTATTTTTTTATCATTAAAAATTCCTAAATTGAAAAATGCAATTTAGTTTCTCTTGTATTTTTGTAAACTTTATATTAACGGTATATTAATATTAACTATAAAAATTATTATTATTATCATTATTATTTTTATATTAATAAATAGTAATAAATATATTTTTATTGCACAACTCGAGTTTTAATTTGGTTGCACGCTCAAGAAAGAAAAAAAAAGATAAATTTTTATTCCTGAGAACTTGACATTAATCAAAATTATTGTTATTAATAAAAATGATTTAAAATATTGAAACTGAGAAATTCAATTTTAAAACAATTTTTATTTTCTTTGCAATTGAATTTTGACAAATTGTTTAAAAATCAGTAATCGTACAGACAAGATTTTTAAATTTCCATCAAATTCTGATCATCATTTAATTTGAAGACTAATCAATTTTATGGCGTTTCGAAACAAATTCCCAATAATTTTATCGCATCGCGAACTTTCAAGAGGTTAACTTTTTGAAAAAATGTAGAAAAGTAATTTAAACATGAAGATGATTTCCAATAAAATGAAGATTAAAGTTTTAACTTACGTGCGTCGGCGTACGTGACGTAGAAAAAAATGAGAAAAAACGCAAAGAAAAACGTCTTGGACATGGCTATCTGAATCATCGAGCAGCACTTGTTAAACACTTAATTCGTATGGTCTTCACGCCGCACTTATATAGCAAACCGGTTTGCGGTTATTGCCGAAATGAACAAATGACGCTCGCCTTACTTCTGTTCAACGTTCTGGTTATGACTCTAATGAGGTGTTAAGCACGCGAGCGCAACCGATATTCCTGCGGTGGATATTCCGATACGCAGTAGGCGATATAATTGACAGGTAGCCACACGGATTCGAGGAAAAATATCGTCACGGCCGACGCGATTCGAACGGCGGTGGTCGTCGTGCGTTTCCTTCCCATTTTGCGGCCGACCGAGCTTTGCAGCAATTTCGATCAAATTGCGATAGACGGCGGAACACTCACCGCAGTTCCGGAAAGTAACTATATTTAAAAAAAAAATTTTTTTGTTGGTCAGAAGTATTCTATCGTCATCGATAGTGATTAGTTTGCGGTTTTTACCTTATTTTTTTATAAAGACAAATTCAGTTTTAAAATTGATCCATTTTGTAGATTCAAACCCATAATGTTGATAAAATTTGAGAATTAATAAGAAAGCTATTTGAAGAACAAGAGTGGCTGAGTAAGGAAAGAAAGAAAGGAGAAAAGGAAACCAGGGAAAAATAAAAAATATTATTATTATAAGGATGGCTAAATAAGAAACGAAAAAAACAAAGAAAGAAAGTAAATAAGAAAAATGTCTATGGGCTTTTTCTCAATTAATTTGTTAAAATTAACGTTAATTTTCAATTGTTCTTATAATTTTCTTATAATTGTTAGTATTTTCAAAAATGTCTATGGGATTCTTTGGTATTTTGTTTTTTTCCCCAAAATATTATAAAAAAGAATTCCCTATACCTAAATCAAGATGTGCCATCTCGTTCAGCTCTTGTCACTTTTTCATTTGTTTTGCATAAGAAAAAAAACACCGAACAAACTTAAAATGAAGACGATATTGCAAACTTAAAACAAAAAGAAAATAAAACACAAAATAATTTTTTAATTTTCACGTAATTGAACACAAAATTTCAACGAAACACAACAAAACGTACAGATTCGAACGGAACAGTTCGACTCCGGAGCGTAACACAATCGTCTTTCGTATCGGACTCAAGATGTGAAATTTGCCGCACAGTCCTTTGAATTCGATGTTGGGTTCGAAACCGTCGGGACAATTGGAGGCGGGTTCGCCGAATTCGTAGACGGATTGGTTGGCCACGTTACCGGCCGGCGCGTAATTACATATGAAATCCAAACTGTTGAACAATTCGTTGTCGTACTTTTCGTCGTGGACGACCCTCGCGCAACCCAAGTGAGTGGTCTTGGCCCAGATGACCTGAGTGAATTGTCTGTAGAAGCCCGTTTCGTATTTTTGTAGTATCTTCGTGCTTGTTAATTCGTGTTCGTTGTACCAGTTGGTGATGAAGAGGTAGATGTGCGACATGTCGCGATAGGACGTCATCTTGTTTTGAAATGTTACCTGAAATTTCGAGAGCCAACAATAAAATTAATAAAAAATCTTTTGTGATCAACCTAAGGCTTTCTGATTAATTCTAAGAAACAGAATGTTTAGTTCATCATGATGATTATCTTACCTTGAAATAATTCTGACCGATTTTCGGAAAACGTTTCGATTTAGAACACGGATCGTTACCGGTAATGCACTGTTTCGCCCAACAGAACGCCATCTCTTCGAGTTCCGCGTCGTAATTCAACACCATCATGTTCGAGGAGGCCCGATTTCCGCCGGCCGTGGCGTGACCCAATGCCACCTGATTCCTGATGAAATTGTGAATGTCGAGCACGTACTGTTTGTCGGAATTGCTGAACGCCGGGATAATCAGATCGAGACAGTACTTTCCGGCCTCGCAGCGGGTCTCGCAAACGGTGTTCGCGACGCCTCCGTCGCAGTTCAGGCCGCAAAAATCGCTCGGTGTTAAACAAGAGGCGATCGCGACCAAACCCCATGTAATTAAAGCGATCGGCGCGTAGATCATTTCGTACGGATTGGTCCATGAGGTCACAGCGATGGTTGGATTTAAAAATCACATAATTTAAGACATTTTACCTATTTTTCATTTACGTCAGAAGCTTTTATGATGTCAGCTGTCATTTTTCGAAAAAAAAATATTTTGTTATTTGACACACGAACTTGACCTGCATTCATCGTTCACATCTGCAGACCAACGTTGGTTTCTGGAACGTGGAGCCCGTTTGAAAATTAACTCGAGTGCGAAGTTGTCCTTCCGTGAAGGTCCTTTCGTGTTTTTCGGCAATTTTCGGACCTAAAAACGGTCTTGTCCATTCCGGATGTTTTTATGTCATCTACCTAAAGCGTTCAATGACAAAGCCACCGATAAAAATTTTAAAAATGGTCACTTCCATATTCGAACGTCGATGCAAGCTAGCAGTGCCGGACTGCCTATATTTCATAAATTCCCACATTTGTTAACAAAGTATTTTCTTTGTTTTTAATCCATTTTGAAACATTTTTATTCAAATTTTATAATCATGAAATTTCTTGTACATAAAATTGTAATAATAATAATAGCCTCACACACCCCTTAAAATTTTATCTTCTCGTGCCCCTCTGTCAATATTGTACCTTTGGTTTAGTTTCAATTTTGTTTGCGTTGAATTACATCAACAAATTAAATAATTATATTAATTAAAAATAAATTAAAAAACTTTTTGTAAAGGCCCACAAAAAATTTTTAATTGGAAAATAGAGACTATATTTTTATATTTGCATGTTACTAATTTTTTACATTTTTCTGTTTAATTTTTTAATTTTAATTTCTGGGCTGTCTGTCTGGGCTGTAAAAAAGTGAAATTATCTTTTTTATTGCGCCCCATCTCAATTTTATGTTAATTTTTTTATACTTTTAATCTCGGAAAACTCCGGGCAAAATATGGGAAAATCCGGGGAAACTCCGCCATTATATGGGAAAGTCCGGGTGAACTCCGGGAAACTCTGGGAAAATCCGGAGAATTCCTGGCAAAATCCGGGCAAACTCCGGTAAAAAACCGGGGAACTTCGGGTACATCCCTGGGAAACTCCGGCTAAAATCCGGGACCCGGGCATAATCCGGGAGTTTTGGCAACAGTAGCAAAAGTAATTCCCGTTATCAAAAAAGTAATACATCGTCCAATATCCAATTAATCAGTGTTTTCAAACTTTAAGATCAGGGGTGGGCAACCTTTTTTATAACATGGGCCACAATAAATTTTATGTTTTTTCCGCGGACCGTAGTTTATTGACACCTTCTTGTAATTTTTTAGTCTACAAATATGAAATAAATAAAAAAAAGTTTTAAAGTTAGTACTAAATTATGAATATACATGTTCCTATGTGCGTTTATATTCAATTCAAACTATTACAACAAAAAATATTTATTTATAATTTCTTCTAAAGTTCTCGCGGGCCGGATAGAAACTTTTCGCGGGCCGTTTGGCTAGACAATGAATGTTGCAAATTACATTGGTACAATACATGTTCGAACAGATAAAAGAAACAAAAAATATGTGCAAATAATAGTCTAAGATAAAAGGAACAAAAATACAAAATTACAAAAGAAAATTTACAATAAAATTACACTATGCTAAATCGTACAAACTGAGCCTACCAGCTTCTCATCGGAAAGCGAAAGTATCCTATAAGCAACGGAAACCTAAAAAATTATCTCTTCCCGTCTCTACGCACCGCACACTGAGGCGAGGCGAGGCGAAGCGGCTGGAAACATCTCTCGCCACAACTCTTCGCTTCGCTTCTCCGCGCGGCGCATCAGTGTGCGGGTTCCCATTTGATAACGTACGTTTTTCTCTGGCGTAATAAATTTTCTGCGCTTCGCTTCGCCGCGCTTCAGTGTGCGAGCACCTTTAATGCTTGCCGGGTTTGCGGTCTATGCCGTGCAGTGTGGGAATTTGGATTAAATTTAAAAAATATATAATATATATAAAAAAGTGATTTATTTCTCAAAAAAATCAAAGCGTATTGAATTTAAGGTTTGACGTTATCGACGATCCAATCGAGATATTCGGAAACCTTCGTGTACACTCCGGGAATGCCTTCGGTGCCGCACACGGCGCCGAAAGACACGATGCCTTCGATGTAATGCTGTGCAGTGGAGTTTGCGACAATCGCAATTAACGGTCCTCCGCTGTCCCCTTGGCAAGAGTCCTTATCTTTTTCGCCGCCGGCGCAGATCTTCTTATCGTCAAATTTGAACTGATGGCCTTCGTAGATCTTCTTGCATTGGTCGTGACGGACGATCGGCACCGCCAACTTCTGTTTGATCGGACTTCTTCGTTTGGTCTCGGTGATGCCCCAACCGGACACCACGGCCGTGTTGCCCACTCTGGTGTGTTCTTGGTTTCCCAACGGTAGACAAATCGGTTGGATGAAATCTAAGCAAGAGGTGTGAAGTTACAATCACAGTCGTTGAAGTATCCTCGGTTCTTTGATAATTTTTACTAGACCATCATCAGGCAAACATTTTTTTCATTGCTTCCCTTTTCCACTTGCTCCAAGCTTGATGAACTTAATTGGACTGAGAGTGCGAGGGATGGATTTGGTTGCGGCCACGACCGTCTACAATATCCCACTAAGTCCTTGAGATTCATAGCCTACTGACTAAGCCACTACACCGGTAATCCCGAAATTTATCCTAATTTATTTAATAAAATTATTCCATATTTATGAAGATAAAAGAAATTCAATCTTTATTTTGTTAAATGACATGTTTGTCCTGATGATGGCCTAGGTCGAAATCAGTTACAAATAAAAATCGTCAAAAGAAAATAAAACATTTGTAATTTCAATCTACTTACCGTTGAACGTGACCGCCGTCTTCAGACGTATGAGACCAATATCGTTGGTTACTTCTTGCCTGGTTCGGCGGTAATCCTCGTGCTTCTTGGTACTTTCGATCTCGATGTTTAAGGGAGGATGCGCGCAAAATCTATAACGTCCTTTGCCCACGCAGTCGTCTTCCGTCTCGGTGTTCCACTCACCCAGACGGACTGAGGTTCTAAAAAAAAGGTTTACATGAAAAAAAAATTTTCTCAGTTGACGACGAAGCTGACTTACAGTTGGAATCCCTTAACCGTTAAGCAGTGGGCCGCGGTTATAACGTATCTGGAACTGATGAGCGTACCGCCACACTTAAATCGCGTTTCGCCGTTCGCATTTCTGTACGTTAAGAGTGCCATCCATGGATACTCGGCAATTCCTGTGTCGTCTCCGTTGAGGATTTTGTCTTCATAAAGCTGTAATCAGTTTGAGTGAAGAAAAAATTTTGGGTCAATGGGAGGGCAACGCCAAGTTTTTTTGATGATTGGCAACATTTGGATGAGATGGTGGATTATGGGAAGATGAAAGTTTATGATTAAATGGCGGATAACAGGATTTTGGTTGATTGGCGATGACCATAATTTTTAATAGGTGATGGATATCTAGCTTATAAGGATGAATATTAGCCTGATATTGATGACATCACGCTTATGAGGATGAATACTTGGTACATGGGGCTGAATATAAAGTCTATAGGGATAAAAGTACCTATAGAATTTTTTCTTCCTTGATTCCCTTTCACCATTTGCCCAAGGTTCGAAAAATATCAGGACTGAGGTTGCGTCCACGACCGCCTTATAGATGTTAAAGCCTATTGCAGCATACAACAGGTCGGAAAGCCAACTCAAAATGAGAAATCATATCATATAAATGTCCCCCACTAAGGCTTGAACCCCAGACTTTAGGATTACTAGCCACTATCTAAGCCACTAGACCAGTAATCCCCTGAATATAATAATAATTGTCTATTACCCAACAGCGTATAAGCTAATAATTTATAAATAAAAAATAGCCTACTACCTACACACTAGACATTCAACAATCAATAAAAAAATTGAAAACTTGAAAACTTGAAATAAATGAACCACGTATTTTCAGTAATTGTTAACACTGCTGTTCCATGAATAATAAAATATACAGGGTCATTCTGTAAGGGTCCCACTATTTTAACATATGACAGCTGATGTCGACCCAAATCCACGAAAGCGGCGCGGCGGTTCTATCTTTATTTTAAATATTATTGTGTATGTATTGCGGTGAACTTTAAAGTTGCATATTTGTGTCAACTATGGCCAACTATTACCAATTAAAATAATGGAATTTATGTCAGAATGTCCCATATATAGGTTGTTTATGGGAATCAACATACATAGGAAATTAAATTTGGATTTAAATGTTACCTGATAACCGCAGGTTCTTCGATCTGGCAACAAATTATTTCGTCTAGTTCCCAATATGATCGGGTTTCGGTCCAACACTTCGTAGGAGGACGAGTTTCCGCAACAGACCGCCGGTTTATCGTCCGCCGTGTATCCACAAAAAGATTTCTGTATGAATTCCTTCACCAACGGATCGGCGCTTCTGATTGAATTGTACAGGACGTCGCAGTCGTATATGCCGATGCATTCCGCCACTTCTCCGTTTGGAGTCGTGCAACTTTCGGACACTGAAATTTACAAATAAATTTATTGTAAATGGAGCTGAGGCTGAGGGAAATAATCAGGAAATGTAGAGAAAGTAAGGAGATATTGCCGATACGGCAAGTAGAGTTCAGGAAGGGAAGGGAAAATATATATACCAGGGTCATTCTGAACTGTGTCCCACTATTTTAACAGGTGATAGCTGACCATAGCCCAACCCCAAATATGTAAAAACGACAGTCCTATGTTGAAGGATGTGCCAGAAAATAATATTTTAGTTTTTTTATTTTATTTTCGCAACGCATATTGAAATGGACACAGGATCGTACTTACAACCGAATGCCCATATAAATAACATTTTTAGAAAATTGAAAATGAAGATAGGACCACCGTTTCTGCGCATTTGGGTTTGGGTTAAGGTCAGCTATCACCCGTTGAAATAATGGGACATATTTCAGAATGATCCTGTATATTGAAATAAATTACATAAGAATAATTTTCTACATGATTATTTTACTCCGTCCACTCGTAAGAGCAAACGCAAGGAGATGAAATAAATGAAAATGAAATGAGGTATTATGGACACAAGGACGCCAGAAAAAAATGGTTAAGAAAATCTTAAACTTAACGTACTAGTATGTATTATGAAATTAAAAATAAAATTATATTTTCAGCAAGCAACCAATAAAAAACTTGTCGTCTAATAAAAATATATTTATTACGACACACAAATTATACACAATTCATTATGGACGCGACTCAGAATTAAAAAAAAAAAATAATTAAGTTTGTAGACGAATTTGATTCATGATTAATTAAATTTTATGACAATAATAATAATTAAAATTTATGAGTCAGTGTAGTTAGGTCACGTCATAGGGTTTAAATACCTGTTCTTGTTCATTATAAACAATTGCCGATCGCCCCGAGAAACTTTCATTCCCGAAGGCCACGAAAACACCGAAAAATTACAAAGTGGTCGAATGAATCATGTCTAGCTTTGAATCGAGGCAGTGTGGAAAATTCACAAATTGACTTACCTGTCTTTTGGAAAAGGCAACATACAAAAAACACAAAAACCGTCGAAAACATCTTTTATTCGCCGTTGTTCATTCGTCACTCATGTTCGTAAAAAAACCGCAACCTCTTAACGCTGATGTTTAATTGTACGCCGAGATAAGTCTTGCGACTGTCCGTGCCGTTCTCGAAATGACACGACGGAAATCCCGTTCGCTGTTGTGTCGAAACGAAACTCGTATGTTTCGAAATGTTGCTCGTTATCATCACCGATCGAAAAACCCGATTTGTAAACTTTTCTGCTGAAATCGATTCCTAATGTACAATTTTACGAAATGCGTTAATGAACTTTCTACGACGACGCCCTCGGCGTAAGTCAACGTTCAAGTTTAACGTTTCGTTGTTACGTGTGTTTCAAATTTGTGTGTATTTTTTTAATTGCGTGAAGAAATTCGAAAACGAAAGGTTTAAAAATGAAAGTGGTTGAGTGGAAAATAAATGGGAACAAATAGAAAATGAGATTTCAATATTACCAGAATGCCAAGGAAAAGTTGTGGGCTTTATCACTATCAGCAAAGAAGATAACTTTTCAAAAGCAAATGTCAAAGGCATAAAATGCCAATTTCCTTAAGTGTAGTGACAATATTCGCATTGAAAGCATTGAGAAACTGGATTTTAATAAAATCTAGCCAGTTCTTTAAAATAGTTTAATTTTTTAATTATAGTTATTAATATCTATCATTCCCAGTTAAAATTTCTGTCGCATGTCCTGATGAGTTTAGGATCCTAATTTATACATTGTTATTGTATTAAAATTTATTTAATTTGAGTTTTTGTATCAATTTATTTGTAACACTCCGTTCTGTTTTGCAGTAAGTATTTTATACGTGAAGATAATATACAATATATAAGTGAAGAAAACGTAAAAGTCAATTGTAGAATATCGATCATAACTGTTGGAAAACGAAACAAAACAATTAATTTCAAAGGTGGCATAAAATTCATCGTTAATTGCCAAACTCCAATTTAATGCAAATTTCTCAAGGTTCAAAAAAACATTTCATTCCGACCTCGTGACACAATTTATTAATCTCTTGTTTAGGATAGTTGACTGACACAGTTACATGTCATGTAATACATATTTTCTTTTGTTCAATTTCATTATATTCGTAATTTCAACAAATCTAATAAAATGCTCCAAGCTAGATAATTCATCGCGATCGGTTAAGGCCTTGACCTTTTCATGTTTCAAGGATTTATACACAAATTGATCGTAAACACACTGACATCACGGCCGCTTTAAGGCGATAAATGATATTTTCTTGTTTTTATTCCACGTAGCTTGAATAAATCAGTGCACGGATAAGAGTTGGAATTTCTGAAATATAATTGCAATTACAATTAATGTCAACCAACTTTAATTAGAATTTATTTCTGTGTCTTACAGACCAGAATGTGTGGGAAAAAATCCTTGCCGATTGGCTTAAGCAATTAGAAATAAAACATTTTGTGACAAAAAATTCTTTAAATGTGAGAAACAAAAACAATCTACTACTTGATTATTCGCGCCACTAGATTATTTAGGTCTCATTCTGTCTCGACTAATACGACTTTCGTTGTTGCTCTCGAAAACGGTCCTGTGTTTATCAGAATCAATCTGTTTTAAGACAAAAATCAAGACCTGGTGGATTTTCGTTTAAATTGCCGTTAAGTGTGAAAAAAATAACGGTAAATTCAATAGGCATGGTCTCATCGTCTTACAGTGATTCCAAGTTATAGGTTTTTAAAAAGTCACTCACGTGGCTTCGATCGTCATATTTTTGTCAATTACCGTCAAACGACAACTCTGATCCAAAAACGGATCAGAACGTAATCGGCGCATTCAACTTGGTCAAGAACTCAGTTTTGAACAAAATCCGGGAGATGAAAGAAAAAATTTAATAAAAAAAATAGAATTGCGAATAACATTTTATCCAATGCTAGTTATTACTTATGGAAAATTATTGTGTCAAATAGGAATTTTTTTAGATTCTTGTTCTCCACTTTTGGCAACACTGCGCCGATAAATTACGATAAATTTTAGCCGAGAGAACTTGTTTTTGTTGCATCATCACCATGGCCATTTCGATGTCCATTTACATTTGAACGAATTCGAAAAGTTTATCGAAAAATGCAAAATTTTAAAAAGTCCAGTAAAAAGCGAAATCCATATAAAAATATTTAAAAAAAATTTTAAAATTTAAAAAAAAATACACAAATCGTACATTTTAATCCAAACGATTCCTAACATAAACCGGCGTACAATGATCGTCAAACGCACACAAAAAAACAATCAAAATGTATCAATATGCCAGTTGGCGTTTGGAAATCCTTATGTTATCGACGATCCAATTGAAGTATTTGGGCACGTGGGTGTAGACGCCTGGCCAACCCTGTCTTCCGCATCCGGAACCATAACTGACGATTCCTTCGGCGTACCACAGTCCATCCGTCTCCAGCGCCATCAGCGGTCCTCCCGAATCTCCCGAACAGGAGTCTTTTCCAGTGACGCCGCCGGCGCACAACTGAGTGTCGCGAATTTCCATGCGTACCCTACGGTAGACTTTGGAACATTCCTCGTTGGTCACTCTCGGCACGGAAACTTTTAATTTTTCGATGCTCTCGTTATCTGAAAATGTTTGAAAATATTCAATAAAAATGCAACATGGGAGAATGAACAAACTGAGGTTATGGAAAACAAAGCAAAATTAAGTAAAGCCTGGATAAGGTAATGTAAGATTAGCATATATGAAAATAGAAAGAGAATAGGAATGAAATCGATGGAATGAAGAAAAGGATGTTGAGAAAGCGAGGAATATTTTTGGAAAATGGATTTATTGGGACTTTTGTTATGGTATGCCTAATAGAGACATGGGATGAGTGGAATATTTTTTTCCCTTGATTCCCACTGACCACTTATCTGGACTGTGAGAGAGGGATTTGTTAATACCTATTCCAGCATATGCTGCAAGGATTAGGGAAACGTGGAAGGCCAAATCAGAATGGTCCAGTTCAAGGTCAGAAACATTGCAATTTAAATCTGTAATATAAGTTTACAATGCCCCCCACTAAGACTTGAACCCTAGACCTTGAACCCATACTTGAGAAAGGCATGAACAGCGAGAAAAACGAAAAATATGCTAAAATGAAGGGGGATGAGAAAAGTAATAAAAAAGAACGAATGTGTTGGTTGGCAACACTTACATTTAGAAATATACTATAAATTTAAAACTTAAAACAAATGATTGTCAGTATTTTGTCATAACGTCATAACCAAGCTATTCCAACTGAAAGTACTTGGCAATTGCTCTATCGTTTTTTTATAACGTAAGGTTTGCAGTAAACACAATTTGTCAACTTGTCTGTAAATTTCCGTTGAATAGGGATTATAGTCAAGATTGGTTTATTTTACCAATTGACGTATTACCTGTTTCCGTCCTTCCCCATCCTGATAACCAAAATTCCGAAACACTCGTCCCCGTGAAAGGAATGCACACAGCTTTAATAAATTCTGAAAAAAAAATTAATAAAAAAAGATTTCAAAATTTTCCAAAACCAACCTGTGAAGTTTACTTTGGTCTTGAGCGGCAGTAATGCGATATCGTGCATGTGACTATTTGGATCGTAATTGCCGTGGATGATCGGCACGCCCGTCTCGACGAAAATCGGCCGATCCGAACAGATCCTTTTTCCCTCTTCGATGACGCAAGTTTCGCCTTCGGTGTCGTTATGGACGCCCAAAAACACCCCGTATCTAAAAATAATGGATTCGTCAGTCGAAATTTCGGCGATTTCCGCCCAACTTACAAAGGTCCTAACGCCTGGGTGAGTTTCGTCGACACGCAATGCGCGGCCGTCAGAACGTATCGCCTGTGTATCAGCAATCCGGCGCATCCGATTCCGGTGTAGTTGAATTGATTCTTGTGCCGTAGACGTGCCAACCAAGGAAATTCGCCCAATTTCGCTTGGATGCCGCCCACTATTCTATTGGGTAGGCTCACCGCTTGTTTGCCGCATTGCTTCGGCAGGGGATTGTTAAGCCTGGGTGGCGCCGTTGGGCTCTTGGCAGTCGTAGTTCTTACAGTCGTCGAACCTAAAAGGCAAAAATTATTAATCCCCGGGTCGAGATTTTTTTTTTCTTCTATTATGTAACTTTTTGACAGTCACTGGCACGAATAAAATTGCGTAAAATTAACATAATAATTTAGAAAATTCCGTTCGAGATAAATACACTGCTTCCGGTGTAACGGGATTTTTAGATTTGTACCAAGTGTTATGCCATCTATTGGTGGTTTTAACTTGATTATATGTTTACGTGCAATTAAAATGCAATCTGCAAACGTAAATAAAATTACCACGTGCTATCGTTCGTTTTCAGTAAATATTACTTCCAACTCGTAACAAATAGAAAGAAAAATTTTTACCTTGACTTTCAAAGTGGACCGAAGTTCCGCAGCAAACTTTCGGTTTCGTCGGGTCCTCGTTGACGGGTCCGCATCGCGACTGTCGCAAAAAGTCGAAAGTTTCGTTGTTGTTCTTGACCAGCTGCTGCAGGAAAAGGGGACAGTGTTGGATCTCGACGCAATAAGCGTCTTCGGAGTTCGGTGTGAGACAGGGCGTCGCGAATTCTGAACACAAAAAGCACACGGTCTGAGCACCGACACGACGCGTTCACCATCGTCGAACTTACTTACTCACTTGAACGTCGCCGCTTTGTCCTTGGATTCCCTGCAACGCGAACAGGAGGAGCAGTGGTGTCGCTAGCAAAACTCGAATTTGTCGCATCTCGAGTTCTCGACGTCGAATGTTTCCATCGGCGACTAGCATACGCGGCTTCGATTGTTTTGGTTGGTGTGTTTGGCTGCGTGTGACGTCATCGTTTCGAAGATAATGTTTGGTCGTGCGGTACACGCACACGATAAACGGTGCCGGCTTTGAAATTTTTAAAACTGATACAAACATATTAAGTTTAAATTAATAATTTTTTTTTCTACAAAAAAATGTCTCATTTTTAGAAATATGGCTAAAGTTAAAAAATTTGAAACAACCTTCCTCGATATCACATTTTTTATACAGGGTTTATTTTGGGATGTCCGTCTTCTATATCTTTCTTATCATTTGAAATAGAGCATACGTTTATAGATAAAAGTTTTTTTTGCCTTTAGAGCTTTACATTCTAAAATTATTTTCACCTATACAGCGTGTTCCGCATTTTTTATTTTTATTTATTTATTTATTTTTTTAAATAGCACTTTCTATATTTTTGTCGACACTTCAACTGCATTTTTATTGCCCTATACGGCCATATTAAATTTTCTGATTTTTTCAGCGGCATTGTCAAGTTGTTAATATTTTTCACTAATAAATGCCTTGAACTTAGAAGGGCCCACTATTGCTATTTTTAGGACCCAGCAATGACTCCCAATGACCCTGTATACAGAGTGACTTTAGCAACTCTCTGATCAATTAATTAACTTTCAGCAATTGCATTCTGCTATTTAAATTTCTGTAAAATGTAAGGTCTTAGAACAGTATTTTAACACCATGTTCAATTACCTCTTCAGCACAAGTCACGTGCTAAACTCAATCTAATCGTAAACATTACGTAAAGCTTGTTTTTTTTCACACGTCAAAACCAAAAGTTGTTTAGATTATATTATTACATTAATTTACGTGCCCAGAACAGGTTTATGTTTGCATCGAACCCTCGCACATCCAAGGACCAGTTTCGGAACTTCGTAAGTGCTAGAAATTGGAATGATAAGGACCAGTTTCAGACATTAATTAATTAATTATCATTATTTTTTTTACTGAAGCAGCTGTATCGATCGAGGTAGTCTTAAACCGGGCCTGTGCCTAAAAATCTAGAGTAGTCGACTGGTCGCCTGGCTTTTAGTTACGAATGTTATAAGTTATAATACTAAAGCTCTTTGATTTTTTAATTTTCTTCGTCTTTGAAAGAAATCAATTTTACAACAATTTTTTGTGTGATTTCGAGTTTTTTTTTTTGTTTAGTTTTGCAATAAAATCAAACCTCGACTTTTATGTGCGCCAATCCGAAAATGTTAATAACAAAGGCGACATAAACGTCATTTTGTAAACATACATACAATGTGAACAAATTCAACAAATGCAAACCTGTTTTTCCGAACGACCCGCACAAAACTCGTTTCTTCGTTTATCGCTTGTATGACGGATCCAATTCGCCTCGTAAACACTCCCGAATAATTACACTTGGCATCCAACGCAAAACGTTAGTTAACACAGCAGACACAAGCGTCCCACACAAACTGGCGGCTCTCACTGAGCCAAGAAAAAATGTAAACGTCGGCCGAGAAAATCCTTTTCAAGAAGTGAGTTCCCGTGTCGATTGTTCGAACAGGTATTGCACGTCACTTTCGGTACGTGCGAAAAATGTGCACGCAAAATTACGATTAAAAATCCGGTTCTGTTTGAAGTGTTGAAAAACACATCACATTGGATTGCTTTATTTCTAGATCGATTTTAGTATGTTTTTTTATTATTAGAATAAGTTTACAATTTGGAATAGATTTTTTGTGCTGGATTGTACAAATTCAGTTCCTTGGATAGAGTTGTTTTATTTGGTGCATCAATGGATTTTTTCCAAGAAAAAAAAATAAAACAAAATATAATATATAATCCATACAAAGTTACATAATCCGTAGGGATGAACGACGATTATGAAGAGAATTTTATTTTTATTGCCATCGGTCCACTCACGTAATAAAATTACGACTGAAAATAAATAAAAAGCCCTTTATCTCGGTCCCCGCGTGCGAATCTGCGTTTTAATTCCCATCCCCGCCCCCGATGGGATTATCATCGGCGGGATTTGCGAATACGCCGTATTTCGCTGTTATCAAGGTCATTATCGAAATTACCGCCGGCGGCTTATTGCCTTATCCAACGCCGAATGCTGTGCATTTTTAACATTTTAGAGAGATTTTTGCGCCAAATAAATCGATGTCTGACATTCTCGAATAATATGATATTTTGGTTGTTGTTGTTGCAAGTAAATGGGCCCCTCTAGACAATATATTAAATGTGTTAGTAGTTTGAAAATATAATAGAAACTCCAATATTATTACTGTATGCAATTAAAATTAAAAATATTTATAAATAATAATACCAAAAATTATTTGCTATTAATATTAAAAACAGGTTCTTTTAAAAAATATAACTTAATAATTAAATTATAAGAAATAACAATTTTATAGTTGTGTGTGGGCGGGCCCCTTTGTCTCCTGGCAACCAGTCCGCCACTGCTTGTAATAGTGATATGAAAGTTTTCTGTCTCTCTCATACTCATTATTCATGCAAGCTGTTTGCGGAACAGTTTTTTTTTTAATGTAAATGTGTGGATTTCCCATTAATTGCGCGGTTCACGCATTTACACTGGAAACGGCGCGTTTAATTAAAAAAAACCGCGGAAAAATCTGCAATACAAATAACTACTTGATTTGTTATTAAAATCATCGAAAGCAAACGACTCCCCCCGTTTCTTATTTATTCGCATGTCAATATTAGATTTAGCACGTGCGTCGTTCTTGCCGTTCTCGTAGGGGGCCAACTAATTTATAAAACAATGTACGGACTTGAAGTGCTGGAGCAGGCAGCTGGCGTGTGACCCTCGTCGGCCTTACGCGCGATCGTGGCGCATGTGAACGCGGCCGTCATTAGACCTACGCACGGTGGGGGGTCGTTCATCTCAAAACGCGAAACCACCCCGCACGTCTACTTGAAAATGTGATGCTCGCCGTCGTTTAATTTAGCGACGCTGATTTACGGCCTTCATTTTTTGACGCGTAATTATACTGAACGGCGTGCGTGTGTCGTCGCGATGCTACGCCGGCCATTTTGTTGTCGATTAGACGGGACGTGGTCGCTGAAATTATAAATTTGAGTTTAAAAATTATTATTATTGCTTGCACTGATATCGAGAAAAATACACAAACACACCGACAAAAAAGAATTCCACTAGATTGTTCTTTATTAAAATTTGTTTAAATCGCAGTCTTAGATAACAAACTGCAAAGAGTTCGCAACAATCTACTTAAACAAGTGAAAACTTCATGAAAATGAAATCATTTTCCGAGACGATTAGCAAACGGTTCATTTAAAAAGTTGAATAAAAATCGTCGAGTTTCCGGTCGCGTCGAAGTTGCCCGTAAACGACGCGTCTTTATCGACTCTCCCGCCGTTCAGATAAATTACGAGGAGTTTCGAAAACAAAATTTACATAAGCTCCTCTCTGGGTCAGCCCAGCCGAACTCCCGGCGAATTTATGCACCAAGTTTTCGTTTAAATTGGGATGTCTTTACGAGCGACATAATAACGCGGTTATCGTATCTTCGTTTTTGAATTTCTGTCACATCTCCAGAATTATTACTGAATAACCTTCTTATGAATATTTTGTTCGTTTGTGAAGGCCGGTAATAATTAATAGCGTAGTGGAATGAGAGGTATTTTAAAATTTTAATTAATTTTTTTTGCAAATTTTTATGAATTCAATTAAAGTATAACTACGAATGCGATATGATGGGTCTTATTATTATTATTATTATTATTATGGCACTACACAGCTCCATGAGTTAAGGTTTCCTAGATCTATCATGATGGGGAGATCAACCTCTGTTTTCGTTTATATCGCTTCACATACTTCTATTCATAGCTTTCTATTCTTCGCTTTTAAGTTGCTTATTCCGGTTCTGTTTAAATCTTGCTCCACTTCTTGTAGCCTTGTACTTCAAAACCTCATGTAAAACTGAACCTTGCCAAGCTCCCCATACGTGACCCAATCACTTGGCGCGCTGTTGTTTAATCTTGCTTACTTTATCGTTTCCTATTATTTTGTAAATTTTATGATTAGTTCTTCTGTATTCAGTATCATTTAGTTTCTTTGGCCCTACTATCATTCTCACTGTTTTCCTTTCTATTATTGTTAGGTCTTCTTCTTGCTTTAATGTTGGGCGGATTATTTTTCTATAGATTTTCACTTTGCAGTCTTTGCTTAATAATTTACTCTGTAGTAGTTTTTTGTTTGTGTGGAATACCCTGTTTGTTGTGATTATTCTTTCTTTGATTTCTGCATCTCGTTCCCCAATATATACCTATATAGTGATATATAGTGAATTTAAAATGAGACGAGATTCGAAGTCATCGAAATGCAAACCTAAACGAAACGTCGATTTATTCATAGTACACTGCTCGGAGGAAAGAAAAATAAATACAAACGCAACGAAGCGCATAAGCTCGTATTAAATCGCAACGTAAAAGAAAAACCCGGAATCATTGGGAAAATTTCATTTTCAAGCTACGCGATATTAAATCCATTGTCCGATACATCGGAGACATAATGGAGCCCGTGAATCGTAATCATTTCGGGTAGCAGGATACGTTGACGCATAGCAGGAACATATTTCCTGCTGTCCGTGACAGTCGAACCACTCGTGGCAACCTATTGAGAACGGTCATATCGCTCTCTCTACAAGCCATTATATTATCGTACTTCTCAAATGTAAACATTTATTGCCAATGGGAGGGGTTCTTCAGGATATGATAGCGATTCGAGTGGTTTTTCCGACACGGTTGCGCCGCGACGTCGCTTCGACGCACGTCGTCGCGTGTCGGCAACGCGATGACGTGCGACTCGAATCGCCGAAGCAGAAACTTTCCGATTTTAAGCCGTCTTCTCGGAATACGTTATTATCCCTAATGCCTAGATAAACTGCGCATGTTTATTCAATTGGCTTTTTTCCTCGAAGAGTGGTTTTGTCATGTTATTTCCACTTGCACGTGAAGTTTTTCATTCAATAATCTCGAATACTTCATACTCGTATACGGATGCTTAAACATTAATCTTTGAAAATAACACATACGACCTTTTTCCATTTTTTTCATGTAAAGTTTCTGTTTAGGTATATGGATTACTTCATTAAAAGCGACACAATAACACCAATCTGAAAAATGTGTGTAAATTAACGATTAATAAAAAAACAAAACATTTCCGTTTTATTGGATAATCACTGTAAACATAAAAAAATATCATTAATCTTTTCCTCGTATTATTCGTTAAAGAACTCATGGTTTTATTTTTGCTTATAGGTTCGTTTTTTTGCGCTGTCTGCGCGCGTAGTGTCCACATTACGAAATTCGTAATTTAAAATGAAAAATATGGGCCCCCGTCAAATGCAACTGCCATATTGTTATTTATAGGGGGGCCATACTTTAATTTATTATGCGTCGACGAGCAAATGGGTTACGGAATCACGGTCGTTTGTCAACTGTTTCGCGATATTCGTTTATTATCGTGTGCGAGACGGCGACGAAAAAAAGCCCACACGTACATCGAACATACAGTAAAAATTCTGAATCACTCGAAACGTGCGACCGTAAATCAAGTTAGAAGGGAAACTGATCGACAAACGAGTTAAAATCGCGTTTCTCGGATTGTTTGGATTGTGTGAAAAAAAAAGAAACACAATTGGTTTTAAAAGATATTTAAAAGATCAATAGAGAGAAAGGTGATGAATTCACTATAGATATTTTCCAAACCACTTAGTTGTCCATCGAGAAAAAGGGGATGATAACGCATTCCACAATTCCAAAAATTGTTGTAATAAATCCGAATTTTCCAAAATCTCATTGCGGGATTTTGTAAAAAATTCGTGTCGAATTTTTTCAAGTTACCGTCGCGTCGTTGTATTCGCAACGATTGACTTAATCCATGCAATCTACGAACTCAATTATTTGCTTTCATAATAAGCCTGATGCGACATCGTTTGTTAAAAAAAATCAGTCGACAACAAAGGTGCTTCCGAATCTGGTAAATTAGCAATTTTTACGACGACGTATATAAAATCCCCCATCCCCCAACTAGTGGCCGTTATGTATCAATTGTTATCGGATTTATTAACATTTTTACGACGCACTACAAAATGCCGTGGCGATAAAATTTCGAAATTACTCAACGGACGGTAATCTAGTTAGTCGGGTGCAATACGACGCAAAAATTTACGAAACGACGCGGACGACGATCGTAAAGTTTTATATTTTGGACTGCGTTCGCTCGCTCTCCGCGTGTCATTAAAATTATCGGTAACGACCGGTCCGACTTTTATGAAAAATTTAAAGATAAGGGTCCATATTTCGGCCGGCTTAAAGGGACGAGGGTCGCGCGTCGTTAAGACTCTTTTAATGGCCGCATTAACGATGAAAATATTTATTTTATGCGCGGTATGATATACGGATCTGCACGACGTAACGTCGTAAAAATATATTTTATGTTCGATTATGATAATACAATTTTTTATTGTGTCCCGATCAAACCGTGTAAATGTTGCTTTGTAAAGTTACTACACAAACATTTCGTTAAAATTTTTAAAGATTTTTGCGTTGTTAATTATTAAACATCGGGTATACGACCAACATTTGCTCACATATCTATCGGAACATTTCTTCTTGTTTTAATTATAATTACTCGTTTTGTAATCGAAAAATGTACAGAATGAACAGGGACGCGCCTCAATAATTAAAACGGGACTTGTTTCTAATTCCATTTCCAGATATGTGCGTTTTATCTGCCTGTGCGTCCGTGGCGAGCACGAATTTAATTAAATTCTGGGAATTCTCGCTCCTAAAAATGTCTTAATTCGTTTTTAAATGTTTCCAGTTCGCGAACGCCGGACAAAAGGCGTCCGGAAAAAATACGCCGACCCGACTCGAGTTGCTCGTGCCATACCGATCAGTAATTAATTTTAAACACCACAACGATTTGCGTCGCTCTTGTTTTCTTCGTTACTTTCCATCCTGCCTTTTCATATTTTGTAATTTCCAACATTAAACCCTTTTCTTTAATCATTTTCAAATTTGAAGTCGCTTTTATCTACACTACATCTCGATTATGCGATCGTATTATCGGGGACAGAAAGATAAAGTGTTCCACCGTCGCAGGAAATAATTAACGTTTATTGGAACTGGGACACAGGAAGAAGGGTGGTGTCTATCTGAAATTACATATAAGCAGGTATCGATCGATGTTCGTCCGACGAAGCCTTCTCGTTCAAATTCGGAAATGTTTCTCTCGAAATATCCGCAATGAAACGTGTTTACGTATCATTTTTAAAGCTCGCGTTAAAGCCGCCGTATATCTTTAATTTCACAAACATCGCCCGTCTACCTCACCCCGCGCTGGCTTTTATACCGCCGCTCGTAAACTTCCTCACTTGTTGGATGGCAGTTGGAAGCAAGATCGTAACGTTTTAGTGCTTCTCAAATCCAGTCGCCCGTTTAGGAGATACGCCAAACGACCGGTTGGGGGTTGTAGGGGATGGTGCGGCGAACATCAAACAAAAGATTTCGGGGGAGCGCTTAAACGTCTTAAATTTGTAATTTGGACGGCGGCTTAAACGGTCATCTAGGTGAGTGTAAATAGGGCGCGCGATTGCGCCGAATGCCCGATAAAATTATTCCGACATAATCTGACTTCCCTCGTGACTACACGAAGGGTTGCGAATTGGAGGGATGACGGGTTCTCATATCGGCGAGATTATTATGGTTCAGCGGCATTTCGTTTTATCGAAACGTAATCGCAATGAAGTGCAAAAATTAACTGAAATGACCTATAATTTTTGTCGTTACAATATATTTTGAAATTGTTTTTTCAAGTGCCACGCACAGATCAACGTACTAGAAGATGTGCTACTCACCGTTATAAGAGTGAGGCTTAATTGCCACATAACTAAACTAATTAGAGGGCGCTATTTCCAAATCCATTTTGAAAGTCCCCATGGTACAACGTGTCGACAGTGTCAGTTATGACATGCAAACTTTTGACAATCGCACTAATCGAAACCTTCGTCCTAACGACAAGTGCCACAAGTTCAAACTATTTCTGCGATTTGAACTGCACCGAACTGAACGATCCGAACGACCGAGTGAACACCGTGTGCAAGTATAACTGCGAAAAAAGCAAAAAATGTGTAAATATGAAAACGCACGAACTGTCCAAAAAGGAACGCCAGATCATGCTCGATTTGCACAACACCTATAGACAACGCATCGCTTCGGGTAAAGACGCCGACAGAGGCGGTTGCGCGCAAGCTTCCAACATGAACCTGATCAATTACGACGAAGAATTGGAACTGGTCGCTAATTGCTGGTCTTTGCAGTGTAATGTGACGCAGGACACGTGTCGACGTACCCAGAAATGGGCGCAAAACGGACAAAACATCTACTTCCGGGACACGAACATTTTCATAACTCGGAACGAATACCTTTATGACTCTATCATGTCGTTTTATGATGAAATCGCGCATTCCAATAGGACTTTGTTGGAGAAGTTCTATCGGACCGGTACCGAACACGGAACGCCTCACGTCGGGTTTTTCACACAGCTGATATGGGCGAAAACTACGCATGTTGGGTGTGCGATGTCGAGCTTTAACACGCAAAGTTCAACCACGGACGCATCGACGCACGTCTACTTGATCGTGTGCAATTACGGCCCGAGTGGAAATGTCCCGGGTGAACCCACCTATTCGGTTGGTAAGCCTGCGTCCGCGTGCGAAGCCCACAAAATGCCTAATGATAAATTTCCGGCGTTGTGTGGAAATTTCGAAAAACTCCAGGGTCCTTTCGCCTTTCAAGATAGAGGATTTACGTTTTCGAGCGGCAAGAGCATTCGACTTGGTGTTGGATCCAGTCTAATTACGTTTGTAAGTGCTAAGGTGATGGTTGCAGTGTTTATTTATGTTATCTGCTTTACTTTTTGACTTTGACGAAATCGAAATAAATGCCAAGAAATTTTTCAAATTATTTATTGTGTTTTCCAGATTATTTTTTTAATTTACAAAAACATCACATGTTTAGTTAGGCAAGGTGCTTACTTCGCGCATCTTATTTGGATAATATGACTCATGTTATTTGTTCTATTTTCGGTCTATTGGACCTTCCTCTTTTAGAAGCGCTTTCCTTGAATTTGCAACAACGGACATGGTTTCTCAGTCTATCGCACTTTGGACGTAATTTACATGAAAATTTAAACGACATGTTTAACGATACGATGATATTATTTCAGTTAAATCCACTTGATTTTATTTGAAGACAATTACAAAGCTTAGTGCATGAGAAAGATGTTAATAGCCTTGAAGAATTGACAAACCGTATTCTAAATTTTGCAAATCAAATTGAATAGCAATATCATGTTTTATCACCAGTGCAGGAATCCTTAATACCGACGTGTTCGGTTATTCTCAGTTGCTTTAAATACAGCAGTTTTACAAATGTTGTCCTCTCCTATATTTATGTATACAGTGCGTACCAAATATATGGAACCGGCCTTGTTATTCCAAAACTATTCAAGCTAAATCGATAAAATTTAATATGCATGCTGTTTACAAAGCCTTCTATTATTTCCACAGTTTTGTTCGGGAGCAGCACAGCCAACTTGATTTTTTTTTAATGGGAAGGGGGGTCAAATCGCAACCGTTTGAAAGGTATTTTCAAGTAGAGTTCAGCGATATGCCGCTTGGCATATTTATCTCTAAAGATAACTTCGCTATTGTAAATTTAAGATTGGGAGTAGGTATTAACTGGATAACTGAAGATCCAGTTAGCACTGAAAACAATGGTTAGTTTATGTTGTTTAATGTAACATCAGACT
>JAFFZR010010658.1:0-22461 GCA_018397195.1 Lethrus apterus | reverse complement strand
AGGCTGTATAAAATAATTGTATGCATACATACCATGTCTTTAAAAGCAGCTTCAATTGCTCCTTTTACAAATAGGTCTCTATATGATGCACCACTGGGACTCATACATTTGTAATATGTTACTAAGTCATCCTGCGCATCCACCAATTTTCCCTAAAATACAAAAAAAGGTTATATCTAATAGTGGTGAAATATTTTTTTATAAATAAACACGTTATAAAATAAATAAATAATTCCATAACATTTCGATACATACATGAACGATATGATGAAGTTGTCGAGAAGCATGTAGAGCAGCTCCAACACCAGCATGCCCATCAAACAATGCAAAATAGTCGTATGGAATCTTATGAGTTTCTGTGTTCAGAACTCCATGAAATATAACAGCTTGATCTTCATTCCATTTACTTTTACCCCCATTAATACATTCCGCATAGCCACACAAAGCAGGAAGTGTGCAATTAGGAGATATTATGGGTCTCATTGAATGGTTTGCTGAGGCACGTACTTGTTCTTCAGTTAAATTTAAAAATTGGGGTCTTCCATAACGATAACCACGTGTTGATCGTGAATCATGGCCGGAAGAAGAATTTCTACTACTATCCAAGTCAGAACCTGAACTTAATGCAGTTCGAAGTTTATTGAACATCTTTAATGCAATCTCTTTGTGTAAATTGCAGAAAAAATTCTGAAACAAAGTTAATTTTCTTTAGATATTCTGAAATCAACTTTATATAATATAGGTATACAACATGAATCAACAGATTTATGCAGAAGTATTCTACCCATTATGTAAATGTTTTAAAATAGGTTAGTAACAAATAAATAAACAGTAAATACTCTCAAGCATCTAACAGAATACAACTATCAATTACTTTACCAAATAAAATTAAATATAAACAATGCATCTACTACATTGATTAGTTACACTAAGAATAGAGATGGGCAGTCTATGTAACTCATAACTATAAATGAATACAAATAGTCGGTGGTCGATGCTTTAATCCAAAAACATCAAATGATAAACAAACACGGGCACATACAACTCTAATGCAGCGTTTACACTAGTCAAGTGGGTTGATCAAGTCACATGAATTCAAGTGACTTGCATTCAATTTATTGTTTACACACATTGTCTAAATGAACGAAAGTCAGTTGATTTAAAATGGTGACAGCGGTAGTGAACAAAGCAATTCGCAAGACAGTTTTAGTTCTAGCTATGGAATTAGAAGAAAATATGCGAAAGGAAAAACAACGGAAGAAGTTAATATTATGGGTTAGAGATTGGATTAGTCGCAGAAGAAGACTAGGTGCCTCAAATAACCTCCTACGTGAACTTAAATTGGAAGATCCTACGGATTACACAAATTTTCTACGGATGAATGGACAGCAATTCGATCAGTTACTAGAAAAAGTTAAAGACAAAATCAGTAAAATGGATACGGCAATGCGTGAAGCTCTTTCACCCACGACTTTTCCTCTGACCATCGACCGGCCGCCATTTTCAACACGTGTTTTTTAATTCACTTGAACGCAAAAGTTGGACATGTTTCAACTGAGAACGAAATCAATTCACATGATCATGTCAAATGAAAAGGGGGGTTTAGATATTCAATTCACTGTCAAGTCACTTGAATTCATGTGACTTGATCAACCCACTTGACTAGTGTAAACGCTGCATAAGGTCCAGGTTCAAGTCTTAGTGGCGGACATCGTAAACTTATATCACAGTTATAAATTTCCAACGTTTGTGACTTTGAATTGGCCTTCCAACCGGCTATTCTGATTAGGTTTTCCACGTTTCTCTAATCCTTGCAACGTATGCTGGAATAGGCTTTAACATCTGTAAGACGGTCGTGGCCTTAAAGAAGTTATTCGAGCTTTGGACAAGTGGTGACGGAAGAAAGGGAAAAAATGTCTTTAATGTGTCCCCAAAGAAAAAAATCCATTGGCGTTTATGTTTGACTTGCAGCTTCAGAATTATTATTACATTGAACATTGTAATATATGAAACTTTATTCGCGAAAATGAACATCTGACCTTGAAAAATATGAATTTTTGAAAAATCTGTATGAAAATTAATAATTGACCATACATGTTATGTTAAAAGGGAATGAAATTCTCTTTTTTGTTAAGCCACAGCCAACTATGAGTTCCATATAAAAAATTAAAACTTTATGTCACAACTCGGAATTTGGAAAACTTTTTCATAAAACGAACAACGCCACTGCATTTTTATCAATAAAGTGCCTCAATAACGTGGACATTATGTTCCTTCATTTTTCCAAATAAGCAAGATATAGCCATAAAACGAAAACTGAAAAAATCGAATTTTTGTGCATAACTCGAAAACAAAAGACGATAGCCAACTTTGGTTTTCACCATTGAATTTTTCTCCAAGAAAGAGATCGAGGATTGTAGGGTATTTTTTTTGTATCTCTTATGGTTACCGAAATTCCCTATGAAAACATCGAAATTTGCCCACCCTGTACAGGTTTAAACTTCGTTTTCTTACAAGCATTGATAAATGAACATGTCGACTATTTCTAGAACTTGGCCCTTACATTTAAACTATATCCTTAATGAAACTCTCAACCTTTTCCTAAATATAATAATTTTGGTTTTAAAAAATTTAATTCCATATATTTCATCTTTTTTAACATTTTCGCATCATAACATCTTATCTTAAAGCTACATTTTAGCCAGTTTGACAGGTTGAATAGCAATGGATAGTCTCTATCCGTCGACGAATACTGAAAGATGTGTTCATGTACCTAATGTTGGGAGCGCTTTAATAACATTCAAATATTTATGGTTCTCTATAAAATTGTTTGTTTTTACTTAAACAATACGGAATTAATAGTTGGTTTTTGACATGCGTTTTGACCATGAGATCTAAATTCCGAAATTTTCTGTTTCATGACACATCTCCTTCTTTCTTTTTAATTTTGTGGACATTCCTTTTTGTTTTTAGCTTTCCATTGTTTTCCATTGTCACTCGGAATCAGATTTTATCTCAAAATACGTGCACATACTTTTCCTTGTTTCTTGTGCCATTATGTGCGAGTAACGATATAAAAATTAGCTCACAATAGTAGGGAGACAGATGTCAGTTGGCTTTACTTTTAATATTTTCTTTAATCTTATGTCTGTGCTGTAGCGGTCAAGACGTTACTACTCGTATGTAACTCACTACGTAACTCTACGAAACTTAACATGTTTATTATTAATAAAATTGGTATCAATATTTCTGCCCTATTAATAAAATACTGTGTATATTAAAAATTGTATTCTATTAAAAACATAATCGTCGATGACAGTGTTAGTTAATCTATTTTTCCTAGCGATAATATTTTATTTCTATAATCACATGAGTTTATAGGAATACAGTTGAGTTCATTGTGAAATCGTAAAATCAGTTTTGTAGAATTTTGTTTAATTATTGTTTAATTAGTGTTAAATTGAGTGATGAAATAGTATGGTGGAAACGTTGGGATTGAATATGGGTTACTTATCGAAATATCAAAAGCAAATCCATTAATTTATTCTCCAATATGGTAATTTACGCATAATCAGTGTAAATTATACGTCTTTTAAAGCTATTTTTAGGTTCGTGGAGTTAAAATAAAATTTTCTCCCTTAACTCACTGCACAGCGTCGACTTGGAGGTGTTACCGCGATGTGACAATTTGCAGCCGCATGGCGACATATTCATTTTAATTTTATCGTTGATGAATTGCGGGATTTGAACAGTGACACTGATTGAATGCTACAACTCGATTAGATACGGTGTTGAACGAGTGTGTTGAGTGGTGTCAATTTTGCCGCTCCTTTATATTACGTCGGTTGTTACCCTTATGGATGAATACAAATTTGAATGTGTTTTAAACAAATTTAATAATTTATAAGGCAAATACAAAGCAAATAAATTCAGTATGGAATTTTGTTAATTAAGTTTTTCCGTCACTGAAAATATTTAAATAATGTTGCCAGTGAAATAGATACGAAATAATTTTTAAAAAAGCATATATTTCTATAGTATGTCTCTTCATCAAATCTTTTCATGTTCTTCTTATTCTATTTTTACTATTATCACTGTAATAATTTTATTTACCATACATTCTTCTAATATGCATTTTTCATTTTATATAAAGCGGATTTTTTTTTAATTTTTTAAATTCTACCAGTTTTTTATCCAGTCAATGTTTTAGAAAACTTTGTTAACTGTTAACTCTCTCTCTAAATAAAGAACTCGAACATTATAAACTATTAAAACATTAAAAAAAAAATGCAAAAAATTGTAAAAGTTTTGTTTTAGTTATTATGATTTTTAGCAATTTTCGATTGTATTTTTAATATAATATGACTGTAATATGATATCGAAGAGTGGGAAACATTTATTTTTATTTATCTGTTAACCATTAGCTAGATCTATCGATAGTGAATGTTTTCAATTTCAATCAAAATATTTAATCAACATTATAATAGATAAATAATAAAAAAAGTATAAAATAACTGAAAACGTTACAAAAGCAAATTGTTATCTCTTATAATATTATCCTGAGTGCCGTTCTGTATAGACATAACAAAGTTGGCCAAGCAAGAATAAGGGAAACATTCGACGTTGCATCATTGAATCTCTGTAAATGCGGAACATCGGCAGCAATAATTCAGCAATTTTTCAAGTGAAAACGCACATTTGTAAGATTATTTTGGAATGATCTCTAGAACGAGAGAGAGAGAAGAGTCAGCAGTAGGACGTTGGGCAAAGCCGTTGCCATAGTAACGACACGTGTTGAGTACAGTGTTACTTTGTGAATCTTGTCACGTTGTGAGATGAAAAGGGACCTCTGGGAAACACAGAAGGAGACAGAACTACGTCACGGGTAGCTTACATACCAAAATTATTTTGAATAATTGTAGCAGTTATACGAGGACACAGGCTAATTTTTTCGCAAATGCGTATTAACAATCTAATAAATTGAAATTGTTTAAGGACAATGTAAAAAAAAATTTTCATTGTTTCATTTAACAAATACTTCTCATAAAAATTGTAGGTGTCTGAAATTAATGTCTATAAATATTTGTATGTTGAAAATCCAATAATCATTAGCATAAATAATTTAATTTAATTCTATGTGGTAACAGAAGTTGTGATAACAATTACAGATGACAATAAGTTTGTAAAGTTACATAAAAGTTCTGTTTATAACTTTTGCAATATAAAAGTGTCAGTCTTTAAGACTCGTATATATATATTCTTTATATTAATCGATGTTACGCCACTGTTAAATGACCATTGTCTGAATTAAACATGAAAACCTCAACATTGCGAAAACTAATAAATCAAATTTCTGTTCATAGTTAACTTTTACACGAGAAGTTTTGTTTGTCGAGCGTCAGGTGGCGGGTTTTCCATAATGTATGTTGTCCGTCAACTAGCTGCTTGTCGAATGTAGCCACAGGCATGTTTTCTACCCATGTCGTCGCTACGTATCTAAATGTGCACATTTTCAGGTCACTTAACACACACAATAAACAATTATTTAAAAGCATTAAGGGGGTACAATCAATAACATATGAATGGAAGAAGGTTGAGCCACATATTCTACACATATATAAGGCATATTAGCTACATCTTATCAATTTGAGATAATTCTTACAATTTAATATAATTCTTATCAAGACCTACTATATTAAGTTAACACGAAAAAGGCTGTTTCAGAAATTATTCTCATTTGGGTAACATACATGCATAGACACAAATTACTATTGCAACATCAAAACAATTGACGCTCAACTCTGACTACAGAAAAAAAAATTCCAAAACATGGAAAGTAATGAATAAAATAATTTATAATAAGTCATCTTTAAAATCCACAATAATTCTATTTAAATATTAAAACTTTAGTAGGAATTATTACTGCACATTATTTTAAAGAGTGTGTGTTTGTGAATTATTAAAATAAAATTATGGAGAATCTGATAACGAATATCTTGAAAAAATGGGGTTTTCTTAATACGACAAATTTAATAAGTAAATAGTCAATTGCGTTTGACGTTGGAGGTGGCATCAACAATCATATTGTAAATATAATACAAATACGCGTTCATTTATTTAATTTAATAATTTTATCTGACATAGTAGGGATATTATTAATAAATTTATTTATCAGTAAGAAAAAAATTTAATACAAAATAAAAAACTATGTAAATATTTCCAAAAATTCGAATTCATTTATTTAATAGAATGTTGTATTGAGCTGTAATAATTGATCTATAAACAGCAAAGTATTGGCCTAATATGTCGGATTATTCTAAATGAATTGTGAAACAAGTTAATTTTTAAATCTTTTATTAATATTATTTTTCATTGTCTTATTTTTATAAACAACCTGCATTATTTGAGATAAATGCTTTGTAATCAATAAGTTTGAACAATAAATGGAATAAAATACATATAAAAATAATAAATATATAATTTGTAATACGAGTGATGCCATATCCGAAATCAACCGGAGTTCTTTGATAACATAATTATATCTCCCATACGAAGAATCCATTCAATTTACAAATTTCATTTCAGCCACAACGAAGAAAATCGACTGTTCAGGGATTCTTTATTAACTCCGCTTAATAAAAACGCTGAAATAAATAAATAGAAAATAATGAATGACATGACACGTTTTGATTAAATTTAGTTTTGCTGCATCAATGTGTACACAACCTGAAATTGATTTATTACGTACTTTAATTTATTGACAATTTAAACCATTTTAATTCAATGTACATTTGATTTTATTTTAAATATTTTTGCACCAAAATGACAAATAAAAAGTAAGTGTATACACAGTCATATAAATAAGATTTCATTTAATGCTCAGTAATAGTTAGAGAAAATTAGATTCGTATTATATTCGATTTTTTTTATTTGTAGTACAAGCAATTTTTGAAAAATAATTTGTTTATTTTATACAAGTCGTTTTCTGATCATAATAAAATTTATATCTTTTCTGCAAAAATCTTGAAACGGAATTATTAAAAAAAAAAAAATGAACATTTAGGGGAGAATTAAATCTACTATTGAGATCCACATTATTAGGTAATTATTTACTGTAATTAATATTAAATAAACAGATAAAAAGTTTTTTGATTATAAATCTCCACTGCATGCAGCCTAAAATCATATTAAATACGTTTTGCGCTTGAATTTATTGACAAGCTAAAATAATTGTAATAAATAAATCGACGAAAACATCGTGTTTAAAAATTACATTTAATCCAAATACTGTAATTGAAAGCTGCATGTTTCAAAATAAACGATTGGAATAGTATTTACTTTTAATTTAATCTTTGTAACATGTGTCTTTGAGTATCTTTTCGAGTTTATCAAATTTGTAGGGAATAAAATATTTTTAAATTATATTTATGTCAATTATTATTACCTATATCTATCCATTGCACAGTCTTACCACTGCGAAGAACTTCCAAACTGAATATTAAATAATAAATAAAAACCACGTGTAAAACGTGCTTTGAGAATAAAAGAACAAAATAAAAATAAAAAAAATCTACGTATCTACATGTTATAAGCATCGAATCCGTTTTCCGGTGCTCGTGTACGTAAACCATAAGAAAGTCTGTTAAATTGAAGAAAAGTTGTGTATTGAAATGTTTATTAATTGTATGGAATGTCAAGTATACAAAAAATACGATTCTCAGAACTTTATTTGAAATCTGATCTTATAACCATGTTTTAAAAGAATTTATTAATATGACTGTATATTTCGTTTCGTATTTTAAGCACCAGAAAGTTCGGCTCATGGATGTCTCGTACAGTTCGATTATATTTATTTTTTGATACCTAATAGCTAGGAAAACGATATTTGCCCCTCTTCAAAGTGTCTTTAATTGTATATAATAATAATAATGTCGTTTAATAAAAAAAGTCATGCTTAATTTATTTTAAGGTTTGTCTTCCTTATCAATTTTCGTTTAGTTCTTTTTCTGTATTCAATTCGCTTGTGTTCAACTACAATCTACATCACTTACGTCCACGTCTATAAGCTGGAAGGTGGTTATCTTTACCATTCCTACCTTAAAAATGTTGGTTTATTATACACACATGTTCCTTTCGAATTCTCATTTATTTTCTTTTGTCTCTTTCATTTTTCCTCGACTACCCCTAAATTATCCCCATGCTTGTAAATAACATTCCTATTGCATGTTTTTTCATCAAATTATATTTTTATTCACATTCCCTTCTTGTTTCTGAAAAAAACTATTCATATAACCTTTATTTCCCTGACGTAACACATTTCCTAATCATCCATGAACAACCTTACTAATGTTTACCTTTTTGTTGTTTCAGCTTCATTACGCCTCATACAACAAAATAGTTTTAATGCACGCTTTAAACATTGCATTTTTCACCATAAATATTGCATACTGACGTTGATGTGGAAAATACAAAGCATTTTAATACGCAACTTTGTTGTTTTCCGATTTTTTCTTGTTGATTTGTGAAAAACGGAAAAAATATTTGTAAAAAACTTACCTATAAAGTAGATGCACTGTTGGTAATAAGAGTATCAAATATTAAATTAAACGAAAAACATTTATATTAATCTATGTTTCAAATGCATACACTAAAATACATGTTTTAACTATTAAAAATAGAAATGTATAACGTCACGTGGTGACAAAAGGACCTGGTTCTTGCGGGAACAAAATATGAACACTACATTCTCAGGTAACAACTACAAATGACATGCATACAGTGGCAGAACATATTGATGTTGTCGACACGAATGTACAACAATATACATCCTAACCATGCTAAGAGCTGCAAATTAGCAGCTAATGCAGCGCAGCGAATCTATTTGTCATCCGCAGTTACACTGCTTTCTACCTCTACAGCTTGAAGCAGCGGGGTTAGCCTATAAACGTCATCATGCTGATTTTACATCGAATGAAAATCTCAACATTGTTATGTTTTCGATCCATTTAACTAATCGAACATCTGTCTGCATCGTTCAAATTTTGGAAGCGGCGATTATAGCAATAGGTGGAGTAAACTTGACAAATGGATCTTGTAAGTAACTGCATTTGAATAATTTTATAACAAAAAATTATAACAAATGAAATTTGTTTTCGAGCTCATTCGTAAATTCAAATTTTATCAAATAAACAAATTTGCAAGCTGATTTTTAGAGCAAAATGACAAAAATATACGTTTGTTTTTTTGTGTTTAATAACAGAATAAAACATTTTATTTATTTGTAGTCAACATTAAAACATTTTATATTGAATTCGTAATTCGGGCTAGAAGATTTGTGTCAGAAAATTAAAACTACCAAAAATTCATTTTTATGGAAACTAAAAGTTGTAAATTTGCGACAAAAGCAACGGCCTTTATCATAAATCTTCTCAATACTTACCAGTCTGAGCGAAAATATGTCGAAGGTTTGCAGTAAATTCTATTTCAATCTAGCTTGGATTTGCGTACACGACAGTCATCCATACTCCATAAAAAAATTAAAATTTTTTTATATTTTAGAAAAGGCTGACCGAATTACATTCTGTAATTCATTCATAGCTTGTATTTTATTTTTATTTATTGAATTAAAAAAATATAGCCTGCAGTGTTGCCTGCAGTTTTGGTGAAATCATGGAGGTGATTGAGGAGCTAATTAAGCGATAATCGTAGTATTCTTGAAGAAAATTTGCTATATAAGTAGTTACTGCATTACTACATTTCATTACGTTATGTTACATTTCAATTTTCCTTGTACACACTTCTTCCTTTCAAATACATTTTCTTCGTATCCTTACCTTTCCTCATTCTCCTCGTGCTTTCCACTTATTTATTCAATTTTTATTCCCTTCCCAAATTTCCATAATCGCTTAACCAGTGTTTCCATTTGTATTCTCCTTTCTGTAAAATCTACGCCTTCTATATTCTCCATCTATCCAATATTTGTTAGCCTTGTCCACATCTAAACAATGTTTCATATAAACTGACTTTCTGTCATATGCTTATATGTCTTTATATGGCTTATTACATTGTGATTTTCATTTACTCTCATAACAAATTCCACTTCTTTTCTACCAATCTTGTTGCGCCCATCAATGATATTCTCGCTTTCGTTTACCCCTCCTTTCTTGGCCCTAATTCGACAGTTCTTTTCTTTTCTTCTCCATCAGATCTTCACGTCTACTCTTTCTTAATATTAGTTCACACTTCCCTATTTTACTAACTAGTCTAAGTTGTTTGTTTTTACAAATACACTGTCAAGCATTCTGCTCAAATGGAAATTCAAGGAAAGCTTCGACTAATGGCTTGATACATAATTGTAAACTATGAAATATCCATTTTCCACTAGGTATAAAAAGTATTATAAAAAAATTAAATAAATTAAGTAAAATAAATAAATAAAATAAAAACCACTGTGAAAACCTCAAAATGTAAACATAAAAACATCAAAATATAATAAAAGTGTCTCTTACCATAGTTATGACAACCTGAGTAAAAAGCGTATGCAAACAAAAATAAAACGAAGATAGTTTTAATAAAAAAAAATGCATTCGAATGTTTTGGAATCATTTCTATATGATTATGTAGTAGTTGTTTCCTTTTTGCATTTATTATTTAAATTGTATTTATATCTTCTTTTCTAAGAGTTTCGTCGCCATTTAAAATATTTAGACTTTTCCTATAATTTCAATAGAAAATGTTGGAATGAGGCTTCTAATCTTCACCATACATAAATTTCTTCCGTATTTACAATAGTTATGTTGTGTATCCATTTTATCCAATATTTTCTTCGTTTCCACAATTAAATTTTGTTATCATTCTCTACATCGTTTCATAGCATAATGTTTTATAGCTTGTCGTATTATCTTCTCCGATAACCTTTTTGCGCATTCATACAAAATAATTTGGAGTGGATTTATCCAACCCCGTTTTCTTCTCTATCGCCCTTTCGCATTTATATAACTTAAAAACAAATGCTATGCTATTTTGCCTTTTGTCTTTGTCCGAAATTTGGAAAATATTAAATGATTAAATAATCCTCGAAACTTAAGACACGACTATCTTGAGAGTGAGATTGCATCCATCCATCAGCGTTATTTTAAAACTGTTTTGTTGATTCACCCTGGACTGAATTGGTTTGTGATGAAGTTACCGATTGAAATTATTATTGTGATAACTTCATATTGTTCCTAATAGAAAGAGGAGGCTTTCTCTCTATCAAAAAAAAAAAAATCTTTTAGGGTTTTCCTTTTCTGTCTTTGTTTTTAAAAGTTAAGTCGCGCGGAGTATCTGAATATCGATCACTTTCGGTTTGTATTTTTTTCACAAATATCCTTATTCCAAGCCTGCATGAACACAAGTGAAAACACTTCTTGGCGTACTGACTCCTTAAGCAATTTGCCATTGTTGGGTTTATCAGCTTATCCTCAAATTTATATGGATTTTTGTACTTTTGATATACTACATCAAAACACTCTAGATTCCATATATCAAAAAATTACGGTTTAATTTATTGTTGCTTGTGGATTCATTTAAATATACGAGGCCATTCCAAGGTTCAGCTCAGTGTAATATTTCAAAATTTTATACTGTAACTTGAAATTAGACATTTTTGCGATAAAATTTCAAACGGGAACAAAAAGTGACGATATTACTTGCTGACGAGGGTATAGCTGTCTTTTAGGATATTTAATAGGTTAGTTTTCGCTATTCAATAATAAATGACCAAAAATATTCTTCATCGACAGCTCAGAAACACATATTTTGGGAACAATTTAAATAGATTGAAAAAACTTTACTATCGACATAAAATAATAATAATTTTAATTTGATTTAATTGTTTGTAAATATTGATAACTACGACAATTATTTTTGAAATTATTAATAAGTTCCAAAACAAATTTCAAAAGTAGTGTTAATTCAATATTAAACTCTGAGTTTTAAGATTGTTTTACATAGCCCTATGATCAAACTTTTATGGCAAATTGCTCCATAACTGTATAATTTATGACATTTAAACGGCTCGCTTACCACCACACTAATAATTTATTCCATTCAGAGCCAAATATTAAGATGTTACTGATACGAACTGGAGTGTCTAATCTTAATTACTTTACGTAGTTTAATTACCGCCCGCGAGATGCCGCGCCGTCTGTTATTATCTGTCCGGGGAAGATCGAACAATGAAAATGGTAGGGGTTACTTACTGTATAGACGAATAGTACCGTCCGTTTCTCCACGTGGATTCTTCGCTACACATTTATAAGTTCCGTAATCACTTTGCTGAATATTATTGATTGTAAGCTGCATATGAGTCTTATAAGCCGGAACTCCAATAGTATTCTCGGTATGATATTTCCGTGATTCATGAATCATTTGCCCATCATCTCTAGTCCAATAATTTAAAGAACTTGGATGAGCTTCAGTAAAACATTCAAGTGTAACGGCATATGCTAAAGGTGCTCCCACTAATTGATGAGGAATCCACAACATTGGAGGAACTGTAACAAAAAAATTCAATTCAATTCAAATATGAAACAAAATATAGGTTATCGGAGTCAGAATTTGACAAACTCATTATTAATTTTTTTATTGATTTTTGTTTTCGAAACTAATAATTATCATGCATGCATTTTTCTGTGTTGGATAGATTAACGGTTGTCGTTTGATCGAAGAGAAATTGAGTCACCCAACCACCCACAGAAATGGTTAAATGTGTTTTCATTATAGCATGCAAAGCAGGCTGCCAACTCAGAACAGGAAGGTGTATACGCGACGATATTTCACTTCCGCGCTTTGAAACGGTGTTACTGAGCGACAGTTTTCCCGGACGTAAAAGAACCTTACTGTTTACATGATCATTTACCCTTTGTAACCTCTTTAAATGCATTACATTACCACGACTTCACGCTTAGTGCAGTACTTTAGGGAATTACCGCACTAACTTTACTTTCGAACACAAAATCAATTTAATAATATTGACAGTAAAAACACAAAGAAAAGTTTATAATAAATGAAATGACAAATCAAAAAAGGCCAAAAATACTACCACTGATTTAAATTTTAAGAAATTTCTTCTGATCATTTAAATTTTGACCCTAAATATCATATTATAGTTAATCTATATGAATTTAATTTTAATATAACATTTATGTAATTTTTAAGTAGATTCAGTAGATTAAGTTTTTGTTAATTGGTTAAAAGCCCTGAATTCTAATTGAAATGCATGTAAGTTTTCGTAGTCCCACAACAAAATTAAAAGCATTTTGTTATTATTTCCTTCCACCGTTAACTCACTGAGGGCAACTGTATATCTATATGGACAAGATATTTTCCTTGCAGGAAGGGTCGAACCCTCGTAATCTATATTAAAACCAGGAACATAAGACGAGGACGCTCACAACTAAATGATTTTGGTGAGAGTTAATGTTGAATATTAATTAAAATCAGCAGTACACTTTCAGATGTAATCCTGAAGGAAAACGTAAACTACCTTACAGGGGCTAAATACGCATTTTAATCAATGCGTTTTAATCCAGTATAAAGATGCGAAGTCGAATCTGCAGTTTCTCTGATGGGGTATTTCAAACTGAAAGTCTTTACTGAAGTGTAGTTAACCGTCTCGGCTTGTGTTTTGTTCAGTGCTTTTGTATATAAAATCCCTGCAATTTCGATTATCGTTACTTTCCGATGTTTTCTGCTTTAAATTTATATCCTATAACTATTGAAAACGCTAGGAATTTTAATTTATATAAAAAAGAATGGAAAATGGAAGTAATAGTTGTATTCTTACTTCCATTTTCCATTTATACGAGAACAATATTTATTTTACTGAATTAAATATTTTTTAAATAAATAAAATGTACTCCAATATTTTATGTTTAAGTAACAAATAAAATTAATTGAGGATAAATTTTGTAATAAATTTGAATTCAAAGAACTGATGATTTTGCGGATTTAGGTGTAAACTAAATTTTCGTTTTATATTTTGTATTTTTATCTTTGTACCTTAGCCTTAATTTTGTTTTTTTTTTTTTATTGAATTTAATGTTAGAAATTATATATTTCTTACGATGCTACTTTCCCTTCAATTTTATTATAGATATTATCAGATAATCGTTCATTTAATGCGTTAATAATTAAATTTTGTTTGTGTTAAACAAACCGTTACACACGCGCAGATTATGAACTTTATGTTAATCCATATATTCATCATAGGGCAACTTTCGCACACCACATGTTTCAAAAGCTTCGTTAAAATGTGCTATTTTCTGTTTTGACGTCAGGTAAAATCAATAAGAAATTAAATGTGGAATATTTCCCTATTTTTTAAATATTTACAATAAAATCAATTTTTGCAGAATAAAATAATTTTGTTTCCTAAGTTATTTCCACGCTTGGAGTATAGTTGGAGTATATATCAGACGTAACGTGGGACGCAATAGGGATTAGGGGTTGTAAAATTTGGTTCATCAAATAGAATTTTTAATTATTTATAACAAACTGATCTAATAGATACATTTATTTATTTTTTAATGGTTTTCATAGTAAAATATATCAACATTAAAATATATTTATTAATTGAAAAAGATTCCGAAACACATTTTCATATATTTTATATAAGATTAACAAACTGCTTTTAGAATTTTTTCTCAATTTGTGTTTTTCTTGGAGAATTGATTTTAATATCAAAATGAATATTCAATAAGCATGAATAATTAAACATGGAAACAAATTGGGTGTGCCTTTTCTAACGTCAATTTTGATTACTGCGCATTTCACATGAAATATTGATTGTGTTTTTTATTATAGACGGTCCTAATTAATATTAAATAGGTCTTAAATGGATATTTTTATATTACAACTTTTATAAACTTATACCTATGTAAAAAAATTGAGTTTATTACCAATTAAAATAATGTACGGACTGAATCCATTTATCATTTTGTAAATATTTTTTATTTCGTTAATCACAAAATAAACATTTTTGTTATTTTAAATTATAATTTCAATCTGATCAAAGATTGATCAATAAGAAATTTAGTTCAGACTTAAATTACTACTAGGAAAACTTAAAACTAAGGTCTCACTCAACAGTACTCCTTAGGCTCTAGTTACTTAGACACTTAACTACGTGTACACTAATAGCACTTTACTCTGTTTTTGCACTGACACTTAAACTAACTCAAACGGTTTGGTCCTCTTGAGTCTTCTGACTATCATCGTATTGTCGAGGATCTGGATGGCCTCAACATTAACGTGATGGAGAAGTCGCTGTTCATGAGTTTTGGCAAATCTTTCAATGGTTTGGTTAACAGTTTCGTTAACAGTTTCAAATCCCTATGGAGGTACCGTTTCTGAAGTACCAAGGAGCGTTGACAATGCTCCCTAGTACTTTATTCTGGAAGCGCCGAATGATATCAATAATTAGTCTTTTTGGCACAACCTCACAGCTGGATGCCATATGTCCATACTGGTTTAAGAATCTGTTTATACAATAGTAATTTATTGTACGTTGACAGGGTGGAATGTCTACCTAATAGCCAGTACATTTTCTTATATTTTAAGCCAAGTTCTTCTCTCTTCTTTTTGACATGGGCCTTCCAGCGCAGCCTAGCGTCCAAAGTAATACCCAAATATTTTGCTGTATTAGCATATGGTATTCGGGTATTATTTATACTGATATGGATATGTTGACCCCGTTTATTTGTAAAATTCATATGAACGGATTTAGTTTCGTTCAATTTAATTCGCCAGCGTTGTGTCCAGTCGTTAACTTGATTAACAGATGTTTGCAAGCTTCTTGCTGCTTCTTCGTGATTTTTGCCTACAGCCAGTATAGCCGTATCGTCTGCAAAAGTGGCTATTTTGTCACGCATTAATTCAGGGATGTCACTGGTGTATATTAGGTACAGGTATATTAAGGACAGGTCCCAATACATTACCTTGTGGCACTCCTGCCTTGATTTCTTTCAGAATAGGCATCTTCTTTCTTAACTCTAAATGCTCTGTCTGAAATGTATGATTTCAGTAATTCTCCATATTGCTTGGGCAAAACTTTCCTAATTTATACCTCATGCCACACCCTATCAAAAGCTTGCTTGACATCAAGGAAGATGGTAGAGCAAACTTTTTTCTTCTAGTGATTTCTCAGTCGTATCTGTTATTCTGTGGACTTGATTTATGATTGCGTGACTTTCTCTAAAGCCAAACTGATCTGACGGAATTAGGTTATTCTCTTTTATAATGGGTTTCAGCCTTTTAAGAAACAATTTTTCAAAGAGTTTTGACATAACAGGTAACAAACAATTGGTCTGTAAGATGAAACTATGTTTGGCGGTTTTCCAGGTTTAGGGATCATTATCACCTCAGCTGTTTTCCATACGTTCGGTACATATCTCAGTCGAAACGAAGCATTGATCAGATATGTGAGTTTAATTATAGCATTTCTAGGAAGTTCTTTCAGAATCTTCCCAGTAATTAGATCATACCCTTTCTTTGGGTTTTCTTTTATTTCAGCTGCAATTTCTTTTGGGGTGGTGAGTTTAATTTCACTTTATTCTTGGATAATGTTTTCCCATTCAAGTGCGTCTTCGCCTTCATTTGGTTGAAATGTCCTCTCGAGGTGTTCAGCAAACCTATTGGCCTTTTGCTTTTTTTGCCCAACTCCCATTTGCATTTCTTATTGGTGGATTCTGCAGGATCGGTTTTTTAAATTTTTTTAGTGGCTCTCCAAAGTGAATAGTCACAAAATAAACATGAAAAATATTTTATCAGATTAGAGAAGATGCCAATCAAAGAAAAAAATAAGTTAAAGTAAAAGTTTAAAAAAATATCATATACGTTTATAACCAATCACGTGGTGTAATTGAGAATAAAACATTTTTCGTAATAATAATAATAACAATTAACATATTAATATTAACATAATAAATCCATTTAAATTTAAATCATAATATTGTAATTTACAATTTTATTTTGATGGTTTTGTTTGTAATTGATGTTCTAACGCCCTCTAATCGAGTTCGCAGTAAGCATCAATTGTGTATACTTTAACATCTACCTACAGGGGGAAAGTTACAAAGCCCACATGCCAGCGTTTATCAAGCCGCGAATCCGATGGAGGCGTTTTCAAAGATTAACGGCGATTATTTTCAAATCAAAAGAGCAATTCCTTGAAATTCGAAATTTGAAAGACACGTTTCATTTTCTTTTAACTTGTTTTTTATTTACTTTTAAATTTTCAACGTTCCAATTTATTTTTTTCGAATTTTTCTCCTATCGCATAAGCTATATTTTTATATATTAAAAAAAGTGAATTTTAATCATATTTTCCAATCATTTAATTACAAATTGCCAACTTCGCAAATTCTAAAGCGGTATGAGAATTTTTAAATTGAGGGTAACAAGACATTTGTTTCGGAGAGGAATAACAGTACAGTCCTAAGCATAAATTAGTATCTATTGTCCAACAGGAACTATTATGCAATTCAGACTGTCAGATTTACAATAGACGAGCTACAGAGTGTTGAAATTATATACTCCGCAGTTGTACAATGGTCAGCTAATGTAGCCACCATTTGTCCATGTTAAAACAGGATAGCCGTGTCTAGTTAACACAGATAGTTAGCCACGTCTGCTTGAATATTTAATTATTTGCATCGCTGCTTTGAAATCAACAAATACAATTAGAATTGTTTGTACACAATTGTTTTAGTAAAAATAAATACAGTTAAATAAGATTTTGTATTAAATTATTAAATTAAAATAAAAAAGTATACATTTTTAAAATAATAATAAAAAGTTCTTAAATAAGTAAATAAATAAAATGTATAAAATAATGATATATAATAAATATTTCGTGTATAAATAAATGCACCCATACACTCGTTATTATACATAGGCAACAGTCCATGTTGACTATTATTATGAACGCATTTCAAACATTAATCAACTTGTACAATTACTGTGTTAAATTAATTGCACACAATAATTTGTCATATTCTCGTAGCAAAAAATCGAATCATTTTATTGATGAATTGATTTTCTAATTTCGATTAATTATGAATTTGAGTTGATTCATTTGTGCATTCTTCATCTCAATTGTTTTTGTTTTATTTATCTGACATTTTTTTATTCAATAAAATCACTCACGAATACAAATGCTGCATAATGTTATATACAATAACTAAATTAAATTTTAATTATACGGAAATAGATTTATAATTCATGAGTTTCATGACAGATAAATCACAAATTCCATTTCCAATTGAATTTAACAATTGAAGACGCGAATGGATGAAGGTGTTATGTTTTTTCAAACACATTTATTTTTGCATAGATGTAGGTTTTATATATCTTTTACACTGCCTCTTCAAAAATCTCAAGATTTTTTAAATTTCGAAAATTTAATTTCTAAGATTTCTGAAGACGAAGATGTACACATAAAACCTTCATCCATGCAAAAATAAATGCGCGTCTTCAGTTACAACAGAATAATCGATTACATGAACAGCTTTAAATATGAACTGAAACTTTAATAACTAAGATATATATATTAGCGACCCTATTTTTTGGTAAATTCATTATATTTCTTTGAAAATTCTTTTTGATTGAGAAGTTTTATTAAAATTATCTCTATGGGCGTTTCATCCAATAAAAGAAATGATAAAATGACCTCTCTGTCAATATGAAAACCAGAAATTCTTCATTTGTTCCCTTTTGTTTGTAGTTTTGTCATTTAGTACAATTTACTGCAATAAAAAGTTTACGATTTTGGACAAATAAATATTAAGTGTTTGAAAATAGTAACAAAGTGTTTAAAGGGGCAAGTGGAGAGGATAACAATACTTAAAAAGAGGCGAAGCTTTCTTTATAATCTAATTATGTATTAAATTTCAACCTGCAGGAATAGAAGAAATATAAATACCCGCCATACATTGAAAGAAAATTCACACACTAAATTTAATTTACAGTGAAAACCATAATACAATCTGGCACCAAAGCGATTTCATACCGGATGGGACCGCGTTGTAACGTTTCACAATATCGTAAGACTAAGAACGTTGCAAAAGCTTTAAATGATGCTTTGGAGTTGTTAATGTGCTCTTATATCTAATATTTCTATTCTCACATATTAAAATTTATCTCTCTCACCGTGTTATTTTTCCGAAAACTGGCTTCGATTTCTGTTAAAGACCGAGTTTTAGTGTTAATATAATTTTTTAAGAAAGATAAAATCTAATACCTTACAGTCTTACAGCCCCTTTACTTTTTTCTGATCTGAAATGATTTTTATAAATTATGCATATGTTTGATTTTACAGTATTTTGTGAATTATTATTGTTTTAATAAATCAGTTATAAAGTTAATGGCAAAAAGTTGCCAATAATGGGAAATTTGTTTACTTTTAGGTTTCTTGAAAAAGGAACAGGCTAAAAAATGTATGAAATACGTAATTTGACTGTTGGTTTGGCGGGAAATTTAAAATATTTAAATCCAAATTTGTAAAACACCAATTACTAAAAAAACATCAACATATACATATTTAATACAATTTACAGTTGTTTTTTGAGCAAATTTTAAGGGAAGACAAAAATAATTTTAGAATAAAAGGTTCTTATTTTCGACAAAATCATTTTCTATTAATAATTATTTTCATATATTTATAAATACTGGATTTTCCACATTTAAATTCAAATTTGTTGTCAAACAAACAGTATGTGACATGTTGAATTCAATTTTTCCTTGTACAAATGTAACGGATTATCGTTATATTTTTGATAAATCTGACATTTTTTCTCAAAATTGTTAGTAATATACGTATATAACAAACCCAAAAACTCAAGACCCAAAAACTAGGGTTTTGTCATTTAGACGTTTATATTGTCAGCCCTGGTTCTCAGTCAGACGCCATTATATTTTGCAACGCTTTAACCAACGTGTGTTACTGTTATTTGTATATTTTATTTCGTGTAAGTCTTCTATGTAATTTTCTGTTGGAGAAAAATCACACAACACATTTTAGTTTCTTTATCGTTTTAAGGTTGGTTAGTTCTAATGTACGTTTTGCATTGAACTGAACGCTGGAATCTATACTTTCATTGGTGTTGTAATTTATGTGTTAATCATATTAATTTCTTGGTAACACTTTTACAGTTTAGTGAAAATGGCTTCACTGTAAGTATAATAATAATTTTCTTAACAATTATTTATGGTTACTTCATTTATTAAAGATACGATGAACAAGATATTCGAAATGCGATATACAATTGTGTTGTAAATTTGGCGCCACGTTTGAAATCGGAGATGGCAACTTTAATCGGAATTAATATTATTTATAACCTTACGATCCGATGTAAGTATTTGTTTTGATATTTTTTTATATTGTGTATATATATTTTTTAGGTGGGTGCCCATATAGGGTATTTTATTCCTTATCAATTGCATTAGGTGTTTCTGTTTTGAGTGAACTTGTGTTTTTTCAAAATATTATTGTGCACTATGTTTTCGTGCTCATGGGTTATTTGCTCTTGAAAGCTGCTCGTTATTTTCGTCGGAAGGCGGGATTGAACCCCATTTATTTGACGCACATAGGTTGTGCAAGTTTCTTAATTTACTGGTATGATTCATTAATGTTTTTTATTGTTAATTTAAAGTAAATAAATTTTAGTGAAACTTATTATGGACACACTGAGTTATGGTTAAAATCAAGAAACATTTTTGTGATTGGCATTATGAAGATCATATCACTTGCCGGAGAAATTAAAAATAATGTTGTCCCGAATATTCTGGAATATAGCGGCTATTTACTTTGTCCCGCTAATAGTATTTACGGCCCTTGGATTTCATTGAGGGAATATTTATCACTTAAAACAGCTCAACATTCACTTGTATGTCCTTTTACAGAATTTTGATTATTTTGTTAATCAGTGTTTTCCAGAACACTAAGTGGTTTAAGAAGATTTTATATGCGATATCACTAGCCCTTTTCTTTTCCATTCTCTCTACTTGTTGGCTGGACTATTGCATGATTGAACAAACTCTCCCGTAAGTGTTCAAAACGATTATGTATTTTGAAATATCATAATACGAATAATTTTAGGTGGTCCGTCGCTTATAAACGAGCATTAATTTATCGAACATATCATTATTTCGTTGCATATTTCTCTCAGTGTGTTATGATTGTTGCTGGTTTTAATCAACTTGGTATTGAACCTGCTGGAAATTGGAATTATGAAATTACCAGACCCATTTATATGGAATTTCCTGGCCTTTCAGCACATACAATATTTTTTTATAACATTCCGATGCAACGATTTCTCAGATTATGTAAGTACGATATTTACCGGTAATATATTCTTGAAATAAGAAACATTTTAACAGGTAAGAACTGACTTTGAAATACCTATGTGTACTAACGCTTAATATCATAAAACATACTGAGAAATATTTTACACCAACAATAATTTTGTTCGTGTAAAATATTTCTCGCTCCATGTTGACATTTGTTCTATATTTCTATATTTATTTTTAATCCATTGGTATACCATCAATAGGACGAACCCAATTACGTTGTTAGTTTGTCCAGTCTGTTGCTGTGTTGCTTGGTTGGTATTAACGGAGCAATTGTATTTAAAAGTAATTCGAGGAATTCCTTCAAAATTATTTAATAGATATTTAAACTAGATTTACGTTATATGGGTTTCGTTAGTACGTCTAAATTCCACGCAACTCAGCGACAAGCTCGACAAACTAACGCTTCGCGCATTCGGTGCTATACATCAGGAGTGGCTAACAAGTCGATGTCGAAGCGATTTTTGGTCGATCGTCAGCATTATTCCTTTGTACACTAACTTCTGGATTTTAATTACGGAGCGAACCCAACCCATACAACCCTCGAACTCGAATCTTTATCAAAAAATTATAAAAATTGTACTCTTTTGAATTTCAGTTACGTTTTAGCAGGAAATTTTATAATTCAAATTTCATTATTTTTTTATGCCTTTACCTTTGGACAAAAAACAATATAAAAAATACCGGTTCTTTAATTTTTAATGCTCTATCTATTTGGTAAATAAAAATGTACGGAGCGAACTCAACCCATACAACCCTCGAATTCGAATCTTTATCCAAAAATTATAAAAATTGTACTTTTTTGAATTTTAATTACAGAGCGAACCCCAACCCCCATACAACTCACATATCTTAGTAGGTGATCGCTACACATTTTTAAGAAAAATAGTCGATCATATATACAGCGTTAGTCATTTATTTCCGTAAATGCGAACTTTATAACAAAATGTCTTTAATAGAAGTTTTTTTTAATAATTATTGTCCATTTCTTAGCATACTCGTTGTTTTTGTATGTCAACGCATTTCCATGGAGACTTTTTAAATGGCAACCAAGTGATTTTTTGCTGATTT
>JAFFZR010010657.1:16804-38831 GCA_018397195.1 Lethrus apterus | reverse complement strand
TACAGAGTGAGCAATTGGAAGTGACCACCACGTGATCAAAAATTTTAAGGTGGCGACATTGGTAAGTTGGTACTGTGTTTATAACTATAACCTTAAAAGAAGAGAAGTGTCAAATTAATTGTTAGCTTGATCAGTACTTGTATACCTTGTGACTTCTTTAATACACTTAATAAAGAAATAATTTGGAAAAAGGTTTTCATTCCAGTATTTATTAAAAATATTTACAAGAAAATCACAGCGAAACGTAAAAAACTAGCGCTTTCACGTTAAACGTCAGATGACAGAACGTAAATACAATAAGCAGTATGAGTAGTAGTAAAACAAAAAAATACACTAGTTTTGTGGCGTATGTGGTCACGTGGTGGTCACTTCCAATTGCTCACTCTGTATATAGTAAGTTTTTATTTGTATTATTTGTAGCGCCCTGTAGATTTAGCCTCAAGAACAGTTAACGTTAATTAAAAAAATCTTAGCTGTAAACATCAAAATAATATGCTTTTTATTTCTCAAAATTCTCGAAAACTGCATTACCGACATCAAACTGTCAAATGTACGTGACAAAGTTAGGCATGAATAGACTTCCATAATGAGTAATCGATGTTAAAAAAACCGAAAATATTAATAAACGTCAAAAATATTTATTGGACATCAAAACCGATTAAAAAAAACCACCAACAAAAGTCAAACTCCACAACAATCGCGATCACCTACGCCTATAATCAAGCTATAATTTTTACCTGCGCGTGCACGATTTTACCAAATTCGTGTTTCGCACGAAACGGGGAAAAAAATAATTACAGTAATAAAATGCGCCTTACCTCAACGTCCAATCGCTTAATAATAAGTCCGTTGCGTCCGATAACGTCCGATCCCTTTTTAAAACATTTTTAGGTTAAAACACACATTTTTAATTAATCGAACACTCACTGATCCTCGTTAATTAAAAATAACGGATTTTCACCGAAAGAAACTCTCTATCGCGTTTCGAATCGATATTTATTCGCTTCCGGTCGAATAAATTCGAAATTCCGTAATGACATTTTGAATGGCGGCGTACACGGCGACAGCACGAACTAATTAACAAAGTTTGCGTGGAAGTGATAGACTGATAATTGTGACCGTTTCGCAGTTAATTTAACAATAATTTGATAATAATCGATTTAAACGTCATTAAAAAATTGATAGAATTAAATATAACCACAAGGTAATTTTCAAAAACATGAAATGACACGTCTACCAATTCACGTAATGGAGCATTTGATAGACCGATTTAGACAGGTAAACAATTTGCAATTTTCAAACGTGTATACCGGGTGCAATAAAAAAGTTTTATTTAAAACGTGACGTAGTTTTGTTTTATCGTAATATTTTTATATTTAATTTTGTTTTATCGTAATATTTTTTTTGACCTTTAAATGCGTAAATGCTAGCCATTTACGACCGGCTCTAACGCGTTCGTTTGACCTAAAAATCTATTAAAGGTAACACGACCTTGTCGCGATCTAGATCGTACGTGGAGTTTCCTAAATGCGAGGTTTTTAAAGTCGAATTCAATCGTTAAAGTTCGAGATTCACAATAAATTTCAATGCAATATCCGTTCCGTATAATTCAATTGAAATAAGGATGTGGAATTGCATGAATGGGAAACGTTCCAATTTAGTGCGCGGCTTTGATGCCGGAAATTCCTTAATAAATGGGATTGGGAGTGGGTTTGCACTCGAATAAATTTATTACATTTTGTTTGCGCCATCTATCCTAATAATCCGCTTTACTTTTCTCATTTATGAAAATATATGAATGAGAATAATCCAGTCCAACCCAGCTAAATCGACCTTCAAACGCTAAAAACCAACTAACTGAGCATCACCACAAAATGGTGGAATTTTGTGAAATTGCGGTTGAACCGATGATTTCCGCACAAAACGGTTTTAAATCCTTCGTCAGCATGGTCAAGTTGGCTGTTGACGAGAGTTTAAACAAAATCCGTGAGTTAACCGTATAATGTTAAAAATTCAAAATGTGGTAAAAATTGCAAATTTTAACGAGACAAATTGCAATTTTCAAAAGATTAAATCAATAGCAACCGCATAAGATGAACAGCGCCATCGGCTTCCATCAAACATGGGGGAAATAACAAACGAAATCTACACCAAGACATATAAAAACTGTCAAAATTCAAAGTACTTAAAATATGTCAATGTCAAAAATGTTCAAGTCATCGTTTAAACGTCAAGAGAAGTGTCGAAACACATGCCAACTTGACAAATCTGACAAAAAAGTCAAATATCTTTTTTGCATCAAACATGAATTGTTGAGAACTGCATTATCGACCTTTAAATGACTAACTGGGAAGGAATAACAATAAAAATATACGCGAGAAATTATCGAAATCTGTATTATCGACATTTAAATAACGCATTCAGCAAAAGTATGAAAATTCAACTTTAACGTCACACATTATAATTCATAATAAGAAAATAAAAGAAACTATGTCAGCTGTCAAAAATGATCAAGTCGTCGTTTAAACGTTTACAATAAACGTCAAAAACGTGTCAATTTAACAAATTCGTTTGTTCGCACATACCTTTTCCTCGAACAACTTTCAAAGGTCACAAAACATATAATTTGACCGCAAAAGTAAAAATTGCGTGTGGGAATTTTAATGGAACCGCAATTACAATCAATTTTGTCTTGTAATAAGGAAGCCAATTTGCCTTCGGCTTCCATTAAAATGATCGCAACAAATTCGAAAACATGCAATTGACCAACATTGCAAAAAAATTAAATCACTTTCTTGATTGGATACGAACATAAAAAATAAATCGATTTTAAGACACAAATTAGTTTATGTTGGTAGCATTTGTCAAAACCATTTTGGTAATTTATTTTTTGCGCCATGTTTCGATATAATAAAGGTGATTTTGATTTTGTGGAGTTGGGGGTGAGGTTGTTGAAGTCATAAAATGTACCGACTTGGATTAGTTCCAAGTAGAGAACTTTGTACTTGACATGAGTTTAGAGATTTATGACCGCAGTTCAAAGTTCCCAAACGAGCAATTCCCAAACAAATGACACACGTCTGTTATAAATTAAACGCAACGAACAAACAATACCAACTTAACGTCGTGATTGTTAGCTGCAACTTTAATGAATGGCCGTAGATTGGGGGCGAGTTTTGTGTAATTGCCGATTGTTCTGACAGTTGGTAGTGGTGTGTACGTGTGATAATTCAGGACCCGGACTCGCCCCATTGAATAAGATACGTAACATAAACCTAATAGCGGACATAATTAACATTTCGTGTTCAATCAAACGCAGATTTGCATTTTAATTTTGATTACTCAACGTGGGTATTTCTAAACTTGGCATTTTTTAAAATTTAAATATGCACAACCTTCGCTTTAAAACTTTCAGATGAAAAGGTCACATACGCATTTGTTTGTAATGCGTTTTTGTCGTGTAATATGCGCTGTTTACGTAAACAGCGGTCGTCAAAATGTCGAGTTGATTTTATTTAAAAATTTGCCCCAAAAACATTTTTTCAGTTTTTTAATTCAGTAAAAAATAAACTGATCATTTTAGCTGTCGACGGCTAAATTTCAACGACAGCTCATTTTTACGATGACATGCCAGCTTTCTGAAAGTTAATCAGTTTTTCAATTCAGTAAAAAATAAACTGAACAATTTTAGCTGTCGTCAGCTAAATTTCAACGGCGGCTCATTTTTATGATCAATGACATGGCAGCTTTCTGTAAGTTAATTGCATTTTCAGTCTGTTTGACATTAGCTAGCTAAGTTCTGATTAACAGTTAACGGTTAGCTGGATTTAGCTGGACATGAAGTTGTTTAAAACTTTATTATTCATTTGTCGGGGGTTAACATTAACAAAATTAGCTGCCGATGAACGTTATAATAATTCAAACTATAACTAATGGGAAACTGTTAACTGTCGAAAATTAGTTACGTGGAAACGTTCTTCGGCTCACATGAAAGGGGCAAAAATTACCTTGAAAACGATACCAAACTCGACCACAATAAACCAAAATGCAAACCCGACGCGCGCCTTTTAAAAATAAACAAAAGACTAACGAAACTTCGTTATTTTAAGGAATTTTTGAAAAATTTCGTCAACGATCGGTTCCAAAAATTCAAAATAATGTAATTTTAGTGAAGAAATACAAAAATTACGTAATTTGTCTGGCGGATGTGCGGGGGGGGGGCATTGTTGTTCTCATATGAAAGAGGCAAAAATTACCTTTAAAACAATACCAAACTCGACTACAATATACCAAAATGCAAACCCGACGCGCGCCTTTTAAAAATAAACAAAAGACTAACGAAACTTCGTTATTTTAAGGAATTTTTGAAAAATTTCGTCAACGATCGGTTCCAAAAATTCAAAATAATGTAATTTTAGCGAAGAAATACAAAAATTACGTAAAACGAAACGTAAACTGAATTAAGCTGTACAGAATTTCGTGCACAGCGTTTTTCATATTATAATTAAACCCCAATTTTAATAAGTTGTTGGCAGTTAAAATTACGTGTTAATTCAAATGCTGTAAGATCGACAGTTAAATGTAAAGTTTTCTCATCAGTCAAGTAAGTTTTACAATCTTCGAAACATTAAACTGACATTTATTTGCGCGTTTCCGGTTAAACCGGAAGTCGTTAAGGACGAATTATTTGAACGGAACGCACGATCGACACGCTCGTTTTAATACGGCGCGAAACCTTGACTTTTCGAACGAAAGACACGCGGATTTTGCGTCTAGCCGTGAAACAAAGAAGGCGCGAACAATCGATAGATAATGCACGTTTTCAGCCTCCCGTGCAACGGAATCCCAAAAACAGTCGCCTGCGCGCTCGTTTGTTTAAAAAACGGACCGGAAATCAACTTACGTGGAACTATCCCAGAGTCAAGAGGAAGATGCGATGGAAAAGCTCAAAATAAAGCGGAAGGGAAACAAAACGACATCGTTTGTTTACGACGACGACCACCGCGGCTTTTGTTTTGACCGACTGCGCGTACACCGCCTCGGTTCAAACACAACTGAGCTCGTCGAGATCCGACGGAGATCCAAGTGTGCCAAGGAGCCGGGTGCGTTGGTATGGAAACGGACACGCAGAGGCAGCCACGTCCGGATCCGGATGTTGTAATACGCTAATTTATTAGTTTTCAATTGGTTAGTTTGCGTCGACGACCGTGGCGACGCCGACGACGCGGTTCTTTCATACAAAGGCGTTTAATTACTTACAAGTTCGTCGCGTTGTAATAACGAAAACAAACGAATACAAATTCTAAAATGTCAAATAATTATTAAAATTATTAAAAATGTCAAAACTGAAATATCAAATTATGTTATGTAAAAATGACATGCTTAAAACAAACTAAAATCGAAACCTACAAACTGTCAAAATTTTAAATATTACAAACGTCAACTGTCAACTAAAAATGTCAAAAGTCGTTAAATGTCAAATTTGGTAAATACGTTTAAATTGACAAAAAAATTTTTTTTTAATTCAATCAAACGTCAAAAAATCAATTTACTGAAATGTCAAGAATCGATTTCGAAAAACAATTGAAACATATTAAATTTTATAAAACAAACGTTATAATTGTTTTCCCGCTCGTAATGTAAAGAAAGAACCGTCGTTCTTGCGGATTTAGATTTCGGCAGCTCCACTAACGTATCCGTTTTAAAGTCGGCGTTCCATTCATGATATTTTTATATACGAGTTGGTCATGGAAATTTGACATTTTGGTTTTTAGCTTCGTAAATATGACCTAACGGGGTTCGCTCCGTAATCGAAAATTGCAATAACATATTTTATTGAAAAACAATTGAAACATTTTGAATTTTATAAAATAAAAGTTAAAATTGTTTTCCCGCATTTAATGTGAAGAAAGAACCGCCGTTCTTGCGGATTTAGATTTAAGCAGCTCCACAAACGTATCCGTTTTAAAGTCACTCGGCGTTCCATTCAAGATATTTTTATATACGAGTTGGTCATGGAAATTTGACATTTTGGTTTTTAGCTTCGTAAATATGACCTAACGTAGTTCGCTCCGTAATCGAAAATTGCAATAAAATATTTTATTGAAAAACCTTTGGAAATTTTTACCTAATTTGTCTAGATTAACGATTGCGTCAAATTCGTCAATTATAAAAATGACAAACAAAAAAAAAACAAAGGTAAAATCGTTACGTTTGGTATCAGTTGGCCGTGGAAATCTTAAATCTGAAAACTGTGTAAATGGAAATGGATTTAAAAAAAACAGTTTGATTGGGGTTCGCTCCGTAATCGAAAATTACAACGACAAATTTTATTTACCATAAAAATAAAAAAAAACATTTATAAGAATATTGTGTCCGAGGGGGGGGGCGTCCATACATGCACCATTGGGTCAAACACGTCAAATTTACAAAATAACAAATCGAGAAACAAAGATAAAATGATTTATATTTGGTATGAGTTGGCCGAGTTGACGATTTGAAAAAGAAACAACAATACAAAGAAACATCGCGAAATATTCTTTTGCTTGTTTGTTATTAACATGATAATTAAAAACAAAAAATGTAAAATATTAAAATTGACGTCACATGATTTAAATTCGAAATTTGAATGAACGAAGATGGTAATTAACTGTCGTGATTGTACCACCTCGTAGACACTTTACAGTACCGTACTAAGTAAGTTTGTTTTTTGACATATTCGTGTTCACGAAACCGCCGTTTTTGCTGATTTAGAATTCGTCTTGAAATTATTTCTATGTGGGTTTGGATTAAATTGCGTTGAATGACAAAATTTAAAATGTAACCAATAAAAACCAGATAAATATTTCTTCACATTTATTATTATTATTATTTAAAATATTCTTGTCCATTAAGTTTGTTGCCACAAACAGTTCCGAACGGTTCGGGATTTCATCAACCAATTAAAAACATTCAATTTCATTTGTGACTAACTTCAAGTTGCTCTGTGATAGGTCTCAGAAATCCAGAACCATTCAGAACTGTTTGAAGGAAAACGAATAAAAAGATACATGCGCCACCTGTACACTAAATAATAAAACGCTGCGTCACTTACAGTAACGCCATTACAATTTAATAACAAAATAATTTTATATATTTACTTCATTTACAATGATGGAGCGCCATCTGATGTACAATAGCACAAATCATTCGATTTCGTGCAGATTCGACAAAAAATCCTGCGATTTTTCAAAAATCTTTTGTCCTTTTTTTCGCAATTTTTTCAACACGTTCGCCGGGCTGAAAGGAAAATTCGGATGACTCAACACGGCCACCAAGTCTGCCAACTTTTTTCCAAAAGGCTTAAACAACCCGAGCGGTCGGAATTCGTGGATTATCGTGAAAGGATGTTCGCCGTTCGGACGTTCGACGCCGAAAGTATCCGAAATTTCATCGAAAGCGTTCGAAACGTTGACCAACATCTAGAAAAAAGTTTAAACAACTTTCAAAGATTCAACGTACCGGAAGTTACCGAAGTGATCAACTTTGAATTTTGCAAAGCGGCGATGTTTTCCGTTCGGTTAAGTTCGTCGTTTTCGTTTGAAGCTGGGTCCACATCTTTCTCGTCAACGCTACTGATTGGCGTCGCTTGAAACGTGCGACAAGTCGCTTGTCGTAGCTACAAAAAAATTTCAATTTCTCGTAGAAACAAATTCTACATTTACCAAAAATGTCGCACAAAATCCGAACAAAATCGCCTGCATCGTTACGAATGGATCGAGTGGGCCGGGAAAGTGACATTTATGTAAACGAAGCGCCCCCATCTTTCGAATTTTTTAATCTGCGACGATAATTTTGGAAATTTCATTGCGTGTTGCGAAAGGTGGTCTTTCGTGTCGACGTCCGGTTGCGTAATTTTGAATAAATTTTGTTGGTTTGAAAACCGTTGATGTTTTGTTTTTCACTTCAAAGTTCAATTATACTGTCAACGATGGAACAAAAATTCAGAATGCCACTTTTAGCTGAAAAGGCTATAAGTAACTAATCTTTAAACTGAAATCCAGTTATTCCAACTAAATCCAGCTATTCCAGCTAAATCCAGCTGTTCCAGTTAAGTCCAGTTATCAGCTAAAATTCAATTATTCCAGCTAAATCCGGTTTCACATTCTTTTAGTCCACTTCTGTAATTTTCGATTACGGAGCGAACCCAACATTCTTGACAGTTGACGCTGTTTGACTTGTGAGTTAATATTGATTGTTATACCGTTTCTCCTCATAATCGACATTGACAATTGACAGTAACAGTTACCGGTTCCATTAACTGTTCACTTCTGAGGTTTATGCCTTTGTCAATTATCATGTACAGATGGATACTTGGGATTTGAAATTGACATACAGTGACAGGGTAATTGAAAGGTTAACACTGAGGTTTGACGTTGACAGTTGACTTTCAAAATTGTCGCTATGACATTTGAAGTTGACAACTGACAGTTTATCTTTATGATTGACAGTTATCAGTGACAGTTAATGTTCGAAATTGACATTTTATACACTGCATTCCCCCGAGTATTAATACAGTTGACTGATATTTAACAATTAATGACAATTGAATTGACGTTTTTGTTGACAGTGAGAGTTAATTGACATTGACGGTTGGTCTTTATATTTCACAGTAAGTCATCCAACATTTTCCGGGTTTTAGTCGCCTTTAATCTCAATTATTCTGACTTCGGCTCCGCTCGGTTAATCTCGGCTTAGCTCGGATTACTTCATCTACACTCGGATAAATTCCGTGGAAATTCCACGTTTGGAAATTTCCCAAAAATTTCCATAAAATTTCATTACTTTTGATCATTAAATCTGCTATTTAATTTTTTGAAAACTTTTTTTTTTGTAAAACTAAATATTTTTAAATTTATATAAAGATTTTAATTATCGAGCAAGCGACGACAAACAACATTTTTGCGAAAAAAAGTTCAACAACATTTGAAGGTGTCCAGTCAAGGTCGTAAATCGAATGCCTCGGACGTTTCTTTTGAAGGAGACTCGTCTTGTTATTGTCGGCGTGTGCGCGTCACGTATACAGCTGTCCGTAAAGTCCCTATTGTATTATTTTCCGGTTAAACTCGTCGAGATTTCTTTAGTTTTGTTGTTTCGTCGACAGCCGTCTCGTCGAGTGCGACCTGTCCATACGAGTCGGTCGTTTCTTCGTCAGTTACGTTCGGGACGTGCTGCTCTAAAAACCTGATTGTTGGGAAATTTGACATAATTACTGACATAATGACTTTGTTGCTTGCACGGTGTTTTGTGATTGTTAACGCAGTTTTTTGGGTACGTACGGTTGGTACAATTGGGAACAATCTCAATTACTAAGAAATTCATTTTTGAAATCACAATTATTAAAACAATTGACGTCTTATAATAATTAACTGTATTTTTTTATTACGTTCTAAATTTGGATTTCTTATTAACTACGTGTACAGTTAGGGTTCCATTTTGTAAAAACTTGAAAGTCTAAATCGTCGACAATTATGATTTAAAGCAACATCGACAGTTAAAATAATTTTATTTTAATATACAGATGTACATTTAATGCGAGATTATTTTATAAAGAAGGTCTATTGGTCTTTGTTTTTTTTTTTTAATATTTTGCGGCGTTGCCGCGTTGTGATTTTTATTGTAAACATTTTGACAGCTATAAATTTTAAATCGGCGATTTCCGAATTATGAGAAAAAAATCTTGTAACGATCAATTCTTATATTTTGTATATCAAATTTTGTCGACGCAAAATATACAAAATAAACATAGAAGAATAAATAATGAATAAGAATTTGTAAAAATATACATTATGTTCCATTAAAAAAAGTAAGTTTTGCTGATCAGTAATAATAAAACACTCTGTATAGTCGAAAATAATTTTTCTTTTTGCAGCTGTTAAAACCATATATAACTTTTATTTGAAACGAATTGAAGTCAATTGCAATTGACATTGACATTCACAATTGCAATTGACATTGACATTCACAATTGCAATTGACATTGACATTCACAATTGCAATTGACATTGACATTCACAATTGCAATTGACATTGACATTCACAATTGAAATTGACATTGACATTGACAACTGACATTTACGGTTGAATTAAAATTGACATTTTTCGTATTTTCCCCTTTGACAGAAATTCTAAATTCTTCTAGTCTATTTGTGTAACTTTGTATTTTTTTTGAGGCAATAAACCTACTACAGTTACATACAATTTTCGATTACCGAACGAAGCGAACCTAACATTTTTGTACCATTGTTGTACCACATTGACAGTTAATATTTGACATATTGATATTGACATTTTGCATACAGTTGACATTGATGTTTGACATTATCAATTGATCTTGATATTTGACAGTTAATATTATTATTTGACGTTGACAGTTGGCTTTTGAATTTTTATCGTTGTATGAATTTTTCCACTGACAGTTGATATTGATCGACAGTGACAGTTCACATTGACAATTTACATCAACAGTTGACATTGACAGTTAACTTTGATAGTTGATAGTGACATTTAATGTTTTATTTATTTATTTTAATTATCGTTAATTAATTTTAGATTAATGGTCAGAGTGTGACCTTCGGACCACCGAAGGTCAATCAAAATCCCATTTATTTGGATTCTTATGTGCCGGCCGCCATGCAAGTCATAGCACACTTGACCGACCTTATGAAATACGAAATCAAACCGACGCAAAAGCCCACTACGACCGCACCACCTTCGACGTCATCTCACATGCCTGGTTTGTACGCGCCCACTACACCGTCTGCGCCCAAACACGACGATTTCGTCAAATTGGGTGAAATCGCCCCAAATAAAGAATTCCCATCGTTCAATCGTTTTAAATCCGATAGAAATTTTCTCCAAGAGGAGTTGGATTTGTTTGGGATTTTATCGAGCGATTTGTACAAATTGGTCAATACCAACGACCGATATGACTTTATAGATGACGACGTGGAAATCCAAAAATTTTCGGAAAATTACGACGACGATTTCGGCGGACAACTCCGACAAAAGAAAATACCACCCACTAAAGCTTACGTCACTTTACTCTCGTTATACGACAATTTGAACAAAGAGGCGAAAAAATTAAACTTGAATAAATATTCCGTAAGTAATTTTTATCTTTTGTGGAAATTTTTCATTCGATTTTTTTTAGGGATATTCGAAAAAAGTCCTGGAAGATTTGGCGGATACCTCGACCGGAACGTCATCCGATCAGTTGCATGAAATAATGACGAAAATTTTGGAAAGAAGAGACGTGACGCAAACGAAGGTCGTGAGCAAAGTTGAAACTTTGAAGAAAGATTTGGAACAGAACGACAGTTATATTAACCTTGCCTTGCGGTATATTCCACCTTTGGCGTTCGATATTTTCACAAAGGGGTCGCTTGCGTAAATTCTTTGAAATTTGTTTGTACATTTTTGTAAATTGTATGATTGCAATAAAAATGTGTAGTGTGCATGGGGCTTTAGGTTTCAATCGTGACATCTATCATCTATTAAACGTACTTGTAGTTAGGTAAGACACTTATAGATGGCGCCATTTAAAATTGCGGTTTAAGCAAATAATATATAATTCTCTAGCTTAACTACTCTTTGATTTACGTTTAAATTAACTGTCGATTTTACAATTGTGACCTTGTTGTAACTGAGGTAAGTAACGCTCAAATTTTGTTTAAAATTAACACTAATCAAACTGGCAGTTGACAATATCAAAATTTAAATTAATTACCAAGTTTACAATCTAACCAGAAATTTGCGATTTAAGTTAAAAACTGTCGACAGCTTTAAATAACAACTTTTCGGTTAAAGTTAAAAGACGCCAAACTGACAGTTCACAGTTTCGATTCGAAAATGATTAACAAATCAATGTCAAACTGACAACTTTGACAGACGGATTTGTTGTTAAAATTAACAAGAAAACAAATTTATTTCGATTTATTTTTTATATGCAATTTCAACAATTCAACAAAAAAAAAATCACAGTTACAAATTCGGTTTTTGATTATTGTTCGCCAATTGTAGAGCGGCTCCGTAAACCAACCCCACCAGCGACCCCACCAATTCCATGAAATAAACACCGACCCCTATTGGCGAAAAGCTCAACTTCGTGTCGTTATTGCTGGCCTCCTCTTCCAAAATTTCTAATTTTTCGTCCTTCTTTTGTAATTTCTTGACATCGATATTGTTTGTTTCCGTCGCGTTGTTCATGGAATCTTCATCATCAAAATCCAAATCAAAATCCGAATCATTTTCGTCTTTTGGCGCAACCGGTCGAAAACTGTTGGTCAGTTGCGAAATCAACTGAATTTTTCGTAAAATTTTCCCAAATTTCTTCTGGATTATCCCGGGCGAAGCCTCGTTTTCTCCTCCGGGATTCAAATCGACTTCTTCCTCATCTTGATATTTGGACAGCTCGCGGATTTTCTCTCGGGATGGTTTTCTCAAATCGGAAACGCCCGAATCCGTGGAAGAACCGGTAGCGACGGACGTGGACAAATCGAACAAGTTTTTTAAAAACGGAAGCGCGTTCGTTTGTTTCGATATCTGTCATTTCGTGGATTTAAAATCAAAATAAACAAAATAAAAAATTACTTACTGCGAATAAAAACAAAAACAGAACCCCCGTAGACCACATTTTAAAAAAATTATTCGTTTGTTTTTGTACGCGATTGTTTTGTAAACAATGGTCGTCATGGGTGGCACTGGACAATTTATACATCGCCCTACCTTTGCGTAATTGAAAAACAATAGAAAAAAGTTTGGATCCTCATTTCGAGTTTCGGTTGTTTTTAACTGTGTCATTAACAAATTGCTAAACTGGCAAGTTGCGCCCGTTTAACTAGTATTTTAGTATTTAACTGTTTTAAATGACCCGTCAAACGCAAATCTCATGGTTATCTTGATCTAAACTAATTTTAACTCTTTCGTTTTTCGTGTCAATTTTTTTTTAACTGTCAAACACAAATCTCATGGATATCGTGATCGAAAATTACGAAGAGGGCAAAATCGAAACTTTCTTCTAAATTGCGCGCGTAACAAATGGGCCACGGATTATGCAATCAACGAATTGAAATTCCATTTATGGCAGACCCACATGCGCTTTGAATTTTAAGCATGTTACGCACTTTGTGTCGATAGTCAGTCAGGATCGGATTTAAAGATTCCAAGCCCAGCGGTAGAAAAAAATCTACGTTAAAATAGTTTATCTCACGCCCCAATCACCTAATCCCGGACCTGCATCTTCATTTATGATTTTTATCGTTTTCTTTTAATACATTTTATCGGGCCATCAAAGACATTGACATAGATTTTTATGGTGTTGTTGACGATTATGAAACAGATTAAGACTATTTTGAAATTTTATTCGAAGTTTGACGATCAACAATTTGAACTTTGTCGATAACCTTAATCACTCGGATTATATTTATATTTATATTGACAGAAGTTTAACAAACACGTTGAAATATCTGAATTATTTATTTCAAAAAATAATCGACAATAAATCTGTCATACAATAAAAAATTACATCATTTAACAATTCTTACATCAACAAGGCACTTTGTCTTAAAACGTATTACAAAGTAATCGTTATAATTCATATAATTATGAAATAAAAACATAAATAAACTCCTCATATATATACAAGTATGTAGGTACTTTTGAAACTCATAGATATTGTCCGTAGTATTGTTTTTGCGCCTTCAAACTGTGCCTCTGCTCGTGGTATTTACAATGATCGCTTCGTGTAAACGTCTTCTTGCAAACTTTACATTCGTATTTCTTGATCGAAGAGTGCGTGTAAAGGTGCCGTTTCCAATTGAGTTTGTTCCCGATCGGTTTGTCACAGATCGGACACATCGATTTCTTAGACTTGATAAAAACCGCATAAAAGTATTCCAAATCTTCCGGCGGGAAGGTACGTTTTTCCCCGTTGCCGCGTTGATTGTGTTCGATTTTCGCATGCATCACTAGCTCGTCCATCGAGCCGAAGATCTCATCGCATAATTTGCACGAATTCGTCGGTTTATGTTTTTTGGATTTCGTTTTCGGTGACGGTGACGGTAACGACTCCATCGAGTCGTCGGATAGATCTATAGTTTCTGGTGGTTCTTCGGGTGGTTCCGATTTGAATTCTTGTTGGGTGGTGCCTTTTGATTCTTCCGTTTGATCGAAATAGATCTTTACGCAACCTTTCATGTGTAAAGAGGCGTAGCGTTTGTGGGCGAAAGCCCGACAGCAATACAAACATGGGTAGTATTTGGTGCCGTCGGGGGCGTAGAGAACTTCGGGGATTTTTCTGGGTTCCGTTTCCATGTTGAGAGACGTCACACTAACATAACCTAAAAACGACACAAGTTAATTCAATACAAAATACACGTAAAGGGGGCTTACTTTGACAAGTTGTGGATTAGACGTTGTGTGCGTGACGAAATCTTAAACGTAGAAAAATCGCAAATTAAAATGTAATGACGTGCGCAAAAAACGAAGCTGATAAATTGATGAATTAACGTGCCGCGTCGATAAAACAGGCATCTGGTATTAATCACTTAATCGGTTTTCATGTAATTTACCTTGTAATGCCTTTTTTTAAGTGCAATCGTAATCATTAAGTTTCAAGGTTAAAATTAATTTTATGACGTTTGCTCGTTGACCTTTCATGTCGATAAAACAGATTCCTTCTACTGTAGACAAATTTTACGATTTTTTGGCGAAATTTAACTACAATTCATTGCTTAATAATGTATACTGCATAAATAGATAAAATTGTAAATTCCGCGTAAAATCTTCAAACGATGCCTTTTTGAAACCTCAACGCTAAACTGTCACAGGGTGCATTTTTTCGAATTTTCGCGCGCACTTCCTTGCCGATATTACCAAAGCAACGGCGCGTGACGTCGTCCGGAACTTTAATTTCGATGCGTTCCTTTCCAGTTCCGATGTTCAATCGCGGCGGCGCCAAATTAAAATCGTAAAACTTCGGGACGTGATGTTGGCGCCGTTTTTTGATTTTTGGCGCTTCGCGCACGAATTTCTCCATCGGTTTGTCGCAAATTTCACACCGGCTCACGCCGAAAGCGTCGCAATTTATTGGCTCGGGCATCAACCGTTCGTTTATTGTGAATTTGTGTAAGCATTTGTGTTTCGCGCCAATTGGCGCGCACTGTATCGAATGACAGTCGAAGTAATTTGTTGCGCGGAATTCCGCTAATTCCGACGGTACGAACGAAGCGTCTTCGTTTATGTTCGTTCGTTGGTTCGTTTGTACGTTAGCGCTATTTAATTGCGAGTACTTTTCGTACTCGCCGCGTTTGGCTGTGTGTTCCAAATTTGATTTTAAAACGTCACTTTTTGATATTTTACATAAAATTTGACTTTTGTCGTTATTTTTTAACTCATTGAAACTTTTCGTCTTATCTAATTCCGTCAAATCAGTTTCACTCAAATCTAAACTCATAGCTGAGCCATCGCCGAGCCGAGCCGAGCCATCGCCATCTAGGTACGAAGCGCACAAGTTGCGCCTATACGTTACATTTTCATCGTTTGGTATTCGTTGTTTTGAAACAAGGCGCGGCGCCACAATCGGTTTTCTACAATAACAATCGTCGCAATGGGCCACTTTGGGTCGTTTTTCGTCCCATTTTGAATAAATAGTCGGTTTTCGTACGTCTTCGGACGGGGTCGCACGCTCGGGCGTATCTGGTCGAAAATCCGGCGCTAACAAGGCGGAAACGTGCGATGAATCATTGCGGACGTTCCACGTCGATTTCCTAAAAATTGTATAAACGTTTGAAGTTTTGAATTTATTACTTACTTTAATCGAAAAACGCCCGATTTTGGATTTTTTGACGTCGCACGTTTGACGTTCATCATTTCTGTTTATGGTCGGTTACCTTGACGACCAACTAGTCAACTTCTAAACGTCGAGCTACCAACCAAATAAAAAAAAACAAAAATTTTAAAAATATTTATTTGTATACAAATATAAAAAACGTTATCGATCACTTCATTCCCCAGTTTTGAGAAAAGGTCTCAGCAAATCCAACGGAAGTGGAAAAATGATGGTCGAGCTGTTTTGCGCCGAAATAGTATTCAGGGTTTGCAGATAGCGCAGCTAAAAACTCAATTTGTAAGCGCTTCGATCCGAAATTCATAGTTACCTGTAAAGCGGCGGGGCTCTCGTTGATGACGTCGGAAGCTTCTTTTAAAGCTCGCGACGCTTTCATTTCACCTTCGGCCGCTATGACCTTCGCTCTGGCTTCGCGTGAAGCTTCCGCTTCCGCCGCCATCGCTCTTTGCAGTTGAAGGGGCAAACTCACGTCTTTACTGTAATAGATTTACAACCGCCGTTATTGCGGATTTAGATTTCGAGCAAAATCAAAACGAATAACATCTTTTTTTGCGTACTAATTGAAACAAATTTTAAAGAAAATTAAAAATGGACTAAAGACTGTAAGCTGGGTTGATTAAGTTAACTTGAATGCGATCAGTTAGGTTGGATTATGTTCGGCTGTGCTAAATGTGGCTAAATAAGGATAAAGTGGATTTTATCCAAGTTGGATTGAAGTTGGGAAACTATTTACTATTTAGAATCAATGGCCAAATTTGGATAGGTTTGAATGTCAAGTCAATTTAGCCAAGTACATATTTTTTAGCCAAATTTAGCCACAGCCTAGGCGAACTCATTGTAACTCAATCGAGTACCGACCAAACGTAACCAATAATTCAGCAAACTGATGATCTTGATGACCAAAGACAACGTACATTTCAACCCTTTCCACTTTTATTCCCCAAGGATCCGTGGCTATGTCCAAGGTCGACTGCATAGCCTGACATATAACCTCCCGATCGGACAAGATTTCAGCTAAATTTCTGGTCCCCATTACGTTCCGAAGGGTCGTCATCGCGAGAAGACGCGTCGAATTACTAAAAATCTAACGTCATTTTTTCCAGCTTTCAGTTGGTAAAGTAGATACCTGTAATTTGAAACTTTGACGACCGCGTTGAGCGGATCTTCTATTCGATAATAAACAACCGCGTCCACGGTCACCGTCACTGAATCTTTGGTAAGTGTCTGGAATTTTTTTTTTTTCAAAAATTGGTGGGAATTCGGAATAATCTTACCTCTTGCGGTGGAACGTCGAACGAAACGGTCCTCAAATCAACCTTGCAGTAATTATCGACGCACGGCAACACGAAAAATATACCCGGACCTCTGGCTCCACCTGTACGCAACCTTCCCAGTCGAAATATCACGGCCCTTTCGAACTCCTTCACAACCTAAAATTTTGAGTTGGTACGACATGATCGTAAAAAACGTGAATTAAGTCTTGGTTGAACTTTCTTGGTTGGCAACATTGACGTTAGTGATTAATTTTAATGGCATGACACTCAAGGATATTTAAAGCAATTCACTTTAAATATCCTTGATGACACTGACATAAATTTTGTAAAGTCAATGTTGCCAACCAAGAAAGTTCAATCAAGGGCTATTTTAATTAAAATTTTCTCGATCAATTCCTCGAATCTTGGTTACTTTAAGTGTACATTTTCTAGCTTTTTGTTAGTTAGTTTTACTAGCTAATCTTGTTATGAATCTAAACCTATAAATGGTGCTTAAATGTTTACTGGTTACTAACCGTTGCTAGTTTTTAGTTAAATAGCTAGCTACTTAGTTATTAAGCTAGAAACTACAAACAGTTAGCAACAACTAACAAAACACTGCTTTTTCGATTATGCATTGTAGTTATTTTGAGTACTAAAAGCTGACAAGCAAAATTTGTTAACATTTATAGCTAACTAAGTAACTAACTAATAAATAATTATAATTTTCTTATTTTTTGTCCTATGCATGTATAAATCTGTAAATAAGCTACACTCAACATTTTTACGTTAAGAGCTCATTTATATAACAAACTAACTTAGTTAACTAGCAACAAACTACGAAGCAGATTTTTTAAAAAATTATCAAACGCTGGCTGAACTTTACAACTTGACAAGCTGTTGTAGGTTTTATAAGATTAGTTGGTAGATAAGTTAATGTTAACTAATGTCAGCTACGTAAGCTAACAGCTTAACAAACGTTTCCTTTTATTTTAAATTTTTTCCCTATGTGAGGAAATCTCCTTATAATTTTTTATTTTAATCAAAATAATCATGTTCGTAAACTAATTAGCTAATGAACTTGCTATGCAAGTAACTAACATAATAGCTATGAATTACAATAGAAATTTTCACACATTTCGTTGTGTTTTACATTAGTTTGTTAGCTCATTAGCTGAACAGATTGCAATCTGTTCAGCTAATGAGCTAACAAACTAGCTGCGAGCCTAGCTAATTAACTAGTATTTTATAAGTTTATTAGCTCCTTTACTTAATTTGAATCGTCACGAATATTACAAAGCTATAATTGTGAAAAGTAGCTAATAGCTATAAGCTAGACTTTTTAACGTTTAGCAAGAAAGCTAGCTAACGAGCTAACAAAGTTACTAGTGTGTACTCACCTTAAAACAAAAAAATATCGACAACGGAAACGTGCAAATCAGGATGATGATCGATCCGGTCGTCGCGACCACTTCAACGAAACCCATCTTGGATTTAGCTTCTAAAACAAATGCCAACCACAAATAAAACCGCAACTAAAAACGACGGAATTCGTCGAGAATATTTATAAAGACTGACTCACAGTCATAGGAAGCGTTATCAGTAGATAGGTGCGTCGGGTATATTTTTTTTTTTTTATTAAACATTGCGTAACCTTGAAACGCAGAATACGCAGATACTCTGAATGTGTAATGTTAAGGAATCAATCTGAATGAATCTGAATGAATCATGAATACGGATTTGATGGATTTCGAAGAACAATAAAAATGATATTAAAAAAAAACTGTATTCAAGCTCAGTTACAGATCCGCAAAAACGGCGGATGTATTTTAAATCGCAGTCGCAAACTAATTTAGCTTAGTTGAACATAATTAGTCCAGTTTATTAAATAAATTGATAAAATTAAATAAATTGATAAACATAACCTCATCTCAACATTTTATCAACGATTACAGGATTCACACGCCATGACATTTTTTAAAACGCATTTCGTATTTCGGATTTTCCTGAGTAGTCCGGACTTTCTTTAAAATGCTTTTAAATTATTTTATTAAAATAAAAACAAAAATTGTTGTTTGGTTTCACTATATTTATTGTAATTGCTACAACATCTACCTGATGAAGCCACTGTGTGGCGAAACAATTGTTGTAGCAATTACAATAAATATAGTGAAACCAAACAACAATTTTTGTTTTTATTTTGTGATTATGGAGTTTCACCAAGTATCGCCTAAATCTATCCAATTTTTATTTTATTAAAGTATGTTGGCAACATAGATATTTTACGTTGGCATCAATTTAAAAAGTGTGGTACAAAATTTGTCCCGATCGTATGAAAAATCTCATCATAATTACAAGCATTACAAATTTTAAATTAAGTTTACAACGTTGATTATTCAAATTTTGTAATTTGGTTTGATATCGCCGTGTTGGTAGCACTGACGTGTAATTCAAACGTTCGAAACACCAAAATCTAAAAATCAAGCAGTTTGCGATTTAAACCGTTGACCGAATGGCGTCGCGTTGTAATTGTGCCTGCGTTTTTTACAAAAACGTATTTATTTTGCGTGTTTGGCGCAAATTTTCATAATTTCGAACCAGGTATGTTTTGTGCTAGTTTTAAAGCGGAATTTCACGTAAAACGCGCGAATTTTTAAATTAAAAGTCGCGTCCAAATCGCATAGTTCGAAAATGTAGTTACAATTGAATAACATTCATCGGGTGGTAATATTTAAAAACTAAGCAATTGCCTTTATTCGGCATATTTCACACATTCTGATATGTCATGTTTAGTCGCCATTATTATTATATCAATAATTAATTTAATATTATTGTAAAGAAATTTAAAAATTGTTAAAAATCATATAACTATCCGCTTCTAGCGTTCAGACTACGCCCATGAATTTCACCCACTTTCCGCGTGAAATGAGGTCTACGTGAAGTTAGTTACAAATGAAATTGATTGTTTTTATTGGTCGATGAAATCCCGAATCGTTTGGAACTGTTCGTTTGAACAGACCTTGTTTGGATGCCAATTTCATCTCAATCTTAAAATATTTCCAATTATTCAAGATTTTATGGTCGAGTAGATACGAGAATCAGGCCGAATAGGTTCCTACAAATACAAATAGTTCTGAACGGTTTCTAAGTTTAGTCAATTAATTCCTTAACACAGGAATATAGGAAGCAATAAGGAACAACGGGAACTTCTTCAACACATAAGAAATAACTAAAATCAACGACAATAATTTACACAATTTAATAATTGTACCTGTTATTAACCAATCACAACAGCGTAATTTAAATTTGGCGCCATGAGTATCTGCTTAGCAGGAAAAAATTAACTATAAATATAAGGAATAAATATAGACCATTTACGTCATACAACAAATATTCCTTTCACAAAATGATTAAACTTCGTCATAACATTCTAACTTTATAATTTGATTTTCCTGTTTTATATCATCGATTGCAGAGCCTGCTAAGGAGCCGTTTGTTTCAAATGAACCTGCTAAAGAGCTGTTCCTTTGAAATATTTCATCCTCTTCGTTATATGTAATAGAAACAATGAGAGGTTTCAATTCAAATGAAAGTTTTGTAGATTCAACTTTCACTTCAATAGGAACAGTTCTGTCGACCGTTATTGCACGACTGGCGGCCATCATATCTATAAATAAACAATAAAGATGATATGAAAAATTAAAAAAAAAAAAGAACATTAGAATCCTCACCAAATACAATATCATTTGTGTTCAAAACGGCCTCATTTTCAACGATGGATTCCTTGACACATTCGTTTTGATCTTCTCCTAGAGACATATCGTATGAATGATTTTCAAGCTTTATTTTATGTCTTTGTAAACTAGATTTTGTATTGAAGAGCTTTGAAGCAACATCACATTTATGTTTGTGTATCTTTTTATGTCGCAGTATACATGCCTTTCTACGGAATAGCTTTGAACAAATATGACATTTGTACTTTTTTTCATCGGTATGTATAATTTTATGTTTTCTCAAAGTAGATTTTGTATAGAATGCTTTCGAGCAAATTTCACATTTGTAATTTCTTTCATTCCTATGTAACATTTTATGTTCCAGAAAACTATATTTCGAACTGTATATTTTTGAGCAAATATCACATTTATGACACTTATCTTCAGTGTGCATTATTTTTTGGTGCAAACACAAAGTGTACTTTGTCATAAATAGTTTGGAGCAAACATCACACTTGTGACTTTTTTCCTTATGTATCACTCTATGTTCTAACAAATGCGATATTTTGTCAAACTGTTCTGAGCGAATATAACATTTGTGCTTTTTTTCATTGGTATGTAGAGTTTGATGAGTCGCCAAGTAGTATTTCCTACTGAATAGTTTCGAGCAAATATCACATTTATGTTTTTTTTTTTCGTCAGTGTGTATCTTTTTATGTCGCAGTAAACCTGACTTTGTACGGAATAGCTTTGAACAAATATGACATTTGTGCTTTTTTTCATCGGTATGTATAATTTTATGTTTTCTCAAAGTAGATTTTGTACAGAATGCTTTCGAGCAAATTTCACATTTGTAATTTCTTTCATTCCTATGCAACATTTTATGTTCCAGAAAACTATATTTCGAACTGTATATTTTTGAGCAAATATCACATTTATGACACTTATCTTCAGTGTGCATTATTTTTTGATGCAAACACAAAGTGGACTTTGTCATAAATAGTTTGGAGCAAACATCACACTTGTGACTTTTTTCATTATGTATCACTCGATGTTCTAACAAATGCGATCTTTTGTCAAACTTTTTTGAGCAAATATAACATTTGTGTTTTTTTTCATCGGTATGTATAATTTTATGTTTTCTCAAAGTAGATTTTGTACAGAATGCTTTGAAA
>JAFFZR010010657.1:0-10649 GCA_018397195.1 Lethrus apterus | reverse complement strand
TTTTTTTTATGTGAACCGTCCATAGTTTTATTTTATTTTTTGGACAAAATTGATTGTAAAAAAAATACTTACGATATTCTAGAAAACACTCATATCCACCGGAATCGGTCCTTTTCCAACCAACACTCATGAAAACTCGCAGCTCTTGCGATCAGCGTCATCGACGCGCACCTCCTAAACCTTCGACAGACAAAACATGTTCTTAAAAATAGTTCGGATGGATTCACCACCGTTCGCAGTTCAAAACTCCACTGCGAAAAACATCCCGCCGTCGTGGAGGGAAAAATCTGCTTTTTGTTTGAACGTAAACGTAAACATCAACATCCTGTATATTAAGCAGATTTGTAATTTATTTGTGTTTTTATAAGTATACACGCTTTCGATTTAATGTGCAGTAGAGGATCATTTTAAAATTATTATTTTTTTGACAGATTGAAAATTTATTAAAATTTTATATATTATTGATCCGTTTAAAATTATTGATCGAGGTGGGAAATTTTTCCACAAATAAATCATACCGAACGGCCGTTTATAATATTCGTGTTTATAATTCCTCAATCTATTATTAAAACTTTGTATACGGTAAAATCACCGCGAATGTACGCAAAACATAAAACCGACCTGAAAACCGTTAAATGGATCATGAAATTTGAAAATTTTTTGTAACGGATTTTACGACTAAGAAACGTTCGCGGTTTGATCGGTTAGACGTCTATCTTACGATCATACGAATGCGAATGCGAGGTCCGACCATCATTCCTAAATCCCATTTTCTTATACAGCCTGTTGACGGGAACATTCTACAATAGCACACTTTTTTATTTAAAGAACAAACTTGGTTAAATGGACAAAGTTTAAGTACCTTGCAATGCGCATTTCGCGCAATAAATTATAAAACAAAAGAACATCGCGTTGCTAAGATACAAACATAACGATTCATTTTTTAAATCGAACATCCTGTATATTTTTATATTTTTAAGTTGGTCTGGTTGCCTGCTATAATTAATTATAAAACAATTTTTCTCTAGGATCGCTAATTAAGGAGTTAAAAAAAACTATAATATCTTGCATTCCGGGTGTTCACGAATTATTCTACAATAGCTAACTTTTTTATTTAAAGAAATACAAACTTGGTTAAATGGACAAAGTTTAAGTACCTTGCAATGCGCATTTCGCACAATAAATTATAAAACAAAAGAACATCGCGTTGCTGAGATACAAGCATAACGATTTATTTTTTAAATTGAACACCCTGTATATTTTTATATTTTTAAGTTGCTCTGATTGCGTACTATAATTAATTATAAAACAATTTTTTTCTAGGATCGCTAGTTAAGGAGTTAAAAAAATAGTAATAAAATAATAAAAATCAAAAAGCAAAAGAACTGTTGTTATCGATCCTCCCCTTGCAACAATTTCTTTTATGAATATTTTTTTATCCTTCGAACTGCACCAATATGTCTTATGCATCTCACATCAATAACAATAAAAGAATTGTATTATAAATTATTTATTTAATTATAATAATTATCATAATTATAATGAAATTTGCAAAGTTATTTTCTCCAAAACTCTTTTCATAGCGGTTTTAGAGAAAACTTGTCTTATAATTAATTATTGCAGGCAACCAGAGCAACTTAAAAATATAAAAATATACAGGGTGTTCGATTTAAAAAAGTAATACGTATGCTTGTATCTTAGCAACGCGATGTTCTTTTGTTTTATAATTTATTGCGCGAAAAGCGCATTGCAAGGTATTTAAACTTTGTCCATTTAACCAAGCTTGTATCTCTTTAAATAAAAAAGTTAGCTATTGTAGAATGTTCCCGTGAACAGACTATATATATATTGTTTAGAACCTCAGACATATTAAGAAAAAAATTGAAAAATAGTTAGCCAGATGGTACGATCGAATGTTTAGGTAATTAATTCTGTAAGTGTACAAGAAATTCGTTAAAAACTATAACACAAACATTTCCCTGAATAAATTCTAAATTCCGTTACTTTCTTCAATGTATAGTTTAATGACATTCAATTTGAAATCTGATTTAAATAATTTACCTTGAAATTCAAGGCCGCCGAAGACCACGAGAGCAAGGGCAACTGCATATTTTAATTCCACTTCGTCCGTTACCGAAGTTTCGTCCAAATCCACGCTTTCTACCCATAATCGTTATCGCTAGAATTTCCATTTAACTTATCCCAAAGAAATAAATCTCGTAATTAAGAGACCGGTCGTAATAACTTAAATAATAAAACGTGTTTAATTCAATCGACGATTGGACGTGTGATGCAACGTTTCCGACCACCGATTTCACCAAACTGTCGGTTGTAATCCATTGCGATGTCGACGAGATCGTAATTGGTAATCTAATCTCGACGAAAAGCGTTTATCTCAATCGAAGTAAATCCTGATGATTGGAACCGGACAAAATCGTCCGTGAAAGACATTTAAAGACACGACTTACGTAAAGATAAACAAAATTAAAAAATTTTTGATTGGATTATTTCTGACGAGACGAATGTAAAAAATGTAAAAAATAGTGTATGTTCTTCAGTTGATAAAACGCCTTGACACCCTCGTAATTAATCATCCATTTATTAATTTTTGATGAGGAACGAAGCGCTTAATTAACGCGTGACACGTTGAAAGATTGAAAGGTGCATCTACTAACGACTTCCTTTATGGAGTTAGTTTTTTTTCAATTTATTTTTGTTCAACGTCGCTTTCTATTATTTTAATTCGTGTATTTCGTTTCTAACAATTTTAATCAACTATAATAATTACAAAGCGGATTTTTGTAAAATTTCATCGTATGCTTTCAGCACTCGCCTAACGGCTCGTGTTGAAATTCGCATACTCGTTTTTGAATCACTTCACGCACTAGTTACGTAAACTATTTCACAATATTAAACAATAATAATGATAATTTCACAAAATTTAAATTATTTTGTAAATTTGTCCAATTAAAATATAGTTTTCACAACATTAAACAATAATAACAATTTGTAAATAAAGTGATCATTATTTATTTACTTACTTAGGATTGAAAATAGACACACCCGATAAGATTACTTAGTACTTAAAACAGACCGGAACATTTTATAAAATGGAAATACAATTAAAAATTAATTTATTAAATTAAATTAAATTAAATTAAATTAAATTAAAATAAATTCCGTATAAGTTGGAGAAAGCATGTCTAATTGAATTGGAAAATAGAGAAGGAAAAAAGAAAATTATGTAAAACAAAATAAAACTAAAAAGCTCTGTAAAGGAAAAATTCCATAATAAACGATGACGGAAAAATATGAAGAAATACAAAGCAAATTAGCAACAGAGTAATTAGAACTAAAAACAACTAAAACTAACGTAAAACAAACTTACAATTGACCTACTACATGATGTAGCGAGATGCGTAAAGAAGAGGCAAGAAATAAGAATTTAAAATTGGAAAAAGGTTCAAACCAGTAAAACAACGTGGAATGGAAGAAGTACGTATGAGGGGGGCCTTTTGATTAGCAGTTAAAACATGTTGGATTTTGCATGAATAGTGTAGGTAAAAACAGGGTGTTGGGATGACAGATTGAACAAGAAAAAACCTCTATTTGACATATTCTAACAATACAGTGTGATCGAAAAAAAATTAGTCAACGTAAGCCATGAACAAAAATTGTTACTTAAACCACTATTGATTTCTTAATGTCAAATTGACGTTTGTCAAACATGTCCAAACAAATCAAAGCTTCTAGAATACTATTTTGGAAATGGAAATGAAACAGAAAACGGTGAATGGCAATATTCTATTGAAGCTTAACAACATTTTTGACAAACGTCAGTTTGACATTAAGAAATAAATAGTGGTTTAAGTAAAGACATGCCGACTTTTGTTCATGGCTTACTTTGACTAATTTTTTTTTCGATCACACTGTATTAACACTAAATAATTTATACAAAATTCCTCCTTTCTACCATTTCTCCTCCAATTTTTTTTCACCCTCTTCAAGGTTTACGTCCCCTATATTTCGCTCCTCTTCCACCTCTTTCCCCACATCATGTCTTCCCCCGGGTCCAGTCGCTTACAATCGCTCCACCAATGTTCCTATTAGTCTTCCCCTATCCCACAAAATCTGCATTTTCTGAAATCCTCTACCATCCACTATTTATTTGCTTTCTCTTCATTTCCACACCTGAATTTTGTCCTCTCGACTTCACTGCGTCTCTTTCCCTCCAAGTACTCTGGCATCCTCCCATATGTACCCAGTATCTTGCACATTTATCATACCTCCCCTCTCTATTTTGTCGTATCTCTTGTATCCTTCCATCTCTTCACTACTTTCTTCACGAATTCCTTTCTTCTGCTGCCTTTTTTTCCAGGAACTGAAAAAGATGCCAATAAGACTACCAAAGAAAGGATATCCATTAAGAAACTTGTGTTTAATCAGATAAATAAGTCAGGTAAATAAAGCATAAAAGAAGTTTCAGGAAACCTAACGCGAATTCAGATCGTTTTCTTTCCGGGATAAGGGGAGAGAGAAAAACAAAAAATAGAAAAATGAGATGTAAGAATAAAATATAGAAAAAGACTGTAAACATATTTCAGTTGATACACGAGTTTTATACTTCATCAGTTTGCCTCGAGAGCATCGGACTTCCTCAAATATAAGTAAATCAGGTAAATAAAGCATAGAAGAAGTTTTAGGAAACCTAACGCGAATTCAGATCGTTATCTTTCCGGGATAAGGGGAGATAGAAAAACAAAAAAAAAAAATAGAAAAATAAGAAGTAAGAATAAAATATAGAAAAAGACTGTAAACATATTTCAGTTGATACACGAGCTTTATACTTCAGCATTTTGTCTCGAGAGCATCGGACTTCCTCAAAGAGTGGATGGTACGTTGGATCATACATCATAAAATAATGGAACCGAAGTTATATGGGAAGAAATAAAGAAAACAAAGGACTCGGCGAAACATCCCTCTTCTAAAAAGAAAAAAATTTTAAAAATGATTTAACACGAATCAAAGAGAACTGAGAGACAATTCATGTTGCAACCTAAAATAGAAGGAGATTGTTATGGACTACATTGGCAAAAATGTAAGAAAATGTTTCAGGGAAAAAAAGGGAAATTTAAGGAAAAATAATAATGAACAGACAAGAATAAGAAAGAATAAGAAAATGAGGAGTTTATACTCTTAGTGACTTTAATATTGGCTTTAGAAAAAAACGTTTTAGACAAAAGTTATACAGTTCTAACAAGTGCAAGACCTAAAATTATTTTCCACTCTACAGGATGTTTCATTATTGTTGGTCAGCATAATTTTTTTTATGGAACACACTGTATATTTTTACATATTATTATTCTATATTTATTGTTCTATGCACTTTGCTTTTTTGCATATTTTTTTGGCTGTAGTTGCCAAATTTTTTTAATAATAATAATAATCATTCTTATATATAATAATAGAAAATTAATAATCAAGCAAAAAAAAGTACAAATTCGTCAGTTATTATAAATTATTTAATATGAACATTCTACACTTCCACTTGACACGAAAATAACTCATTTACTGAAAAAATTACAAAAATTTGCCATTTGTATTTTTAAGATAAGATAAAAGTTGCGCATTGTACGAAACCAATTTATAAAAGTCAACGCGCCGTTTAGTCCCAATTAATATAAATGCGACCCAACAGGATTACGAATGCCTGCCGGTCCCGAAAAATCCGTCAAAAAAGAGAAGAATGGGGGCAATAAAAATAATCTTTCGAGCTGTTAGTCGGTGGCACCTTATCGCATTTGGCAGATCCGTCACTGTCTCGAGTGTTATATATATAAACACGACATCAATTACGGCAGGTATGGGTGTCGGGATGAAACAAATGTTTGGACATTTTATGGTCGAGCCACTTGTCATTTAGCAATGAGGGATTTGGGTGGTTTTTTGTGTTAAAATGTTTTTCGTAAATGTAATTATTATGTAAAAAAAATATGATTTTATGACATTATTCGTACTTATCTTTTACTCTTAAGCAATCAACCAATAAAACTCGCAATAAAATATATTTATTATAAAATATATTCATATTCAACCTAGAATTTGACACTAATAATTATTCGTACTTGTTGTTGAATTTAACCAAGTTTATAAAAAAAATATTTATCTTTTGTGCTTCCAACCAATAAAAAACTTTTCAAGATCAAATAAAGAAAAATACCGATACTATTATTATATTATACAGCATGTTATGGAAGTCCACGTAGAAAATTAAATCACCATTAAAACTCGTTAAAACAAGCATTACTCTTATTTATCATTTTTTTCCTAAATTCTTCTAAACAGAGTTAAAATTAAAAATAGTTTGAACTCTAAAATGTATAGCCGCTTTACGTGACTTTCCTTTATATTATTTGAATGAATTTTAACTAATCGTTAAAAAAAATCATATTCAACCCCACTGAATCAAACTCAACAAAACCAAACCAATCCAACATTTCAAGTGAGTTTGATTTAAATTAGCCTTCTATTTCTTGAGCTGATTAAATCTCGGTTGATTTAGGTTATGTTGGTATTCGTAATTTTTTTTGTTAGAAACATTAAAAGTTGAAGCAGATAATATGGGGCAAAACTATCGATAAGATTTAAGTAAAAATCGATAAGCTTTGCTAAAAAATATTACTCCTAATCTCAATAACAATTGGGAATGATTAATCTTTTATTTATGAAAATGATTACATATAGTCGAAGCTTTACTATCGGATTTAATGCATACCCGCTTTACGTGACTTTCCTTTATATTATTTGAATGAATTTTAACCAATCGTTAAAAAAAAATCATATTCAACCCTACTGAATCAAACTCAACAAAACCAAACCAATCCAACATTTCAAGTGAGTTTGATTTAAATTAGCCTTCTATTTCTTGAGCTGATTAAATCTCGGTTGATTTAGGTTATGTTGGTATTCGTATATTTTTTTGTTAGAAACATTAAAAGTTGAAGCAGATAATATGGGGCAAAACTATCGATAAGATTTAAGAAAAATGCGATAAGCTTTGCTAAAAAATATTGCTCCTAATCTGAATAACAATTGGGAATGATTAATCTTTTTTTATAAAAATGATTACATATAGTCGAAGCTTTACTATCGGATTTAGTTGGACCTAAAAAAGCAGCAAACATTTTTTGCGACAGTAAGCCGAGCTGTAAGTTACAATGCTTTTCGAGAAAATATAGTTGTGTTTTGGCCGGTCGGGTGTAAACATTGTCGCAAAATAGTGTAACCGCAGAAGACAATCTCGTCGATGTTTTGATGCTTCACCTGACCGGTAAGTGATGTTGTTTGTTGCTATTTAAAACAATATAGAATCAGAGAGCGTATAATTAATATCCCAATTAAAAGTGAAATGATTGTACATTTAGTTTTTGTTTATCAAAACTCAATGTGCGTTAAAACGCAAAGAAAATCGCCAATTTATTCTCGATTATTGGAGATTTGTTGTAATTTTTAAAGTTACCTACGTTTTTTTTTTCAAAATTCAAAGATAATCAACAACATTTATTCTTTTCTTTTTATTGAAATATTATGTTTACATAACCTCAAAACTGTTTTGCTTTCTTCCATTTTATGTTCAAAGAAAAAGTTCAACTAAATTTTCGTATTCATTTTCTTTGTAAAGTAGACATAAACCCAAATAGGTGTAATGTAGATAAAAATATCAAGTGCAATTTTGAAAATAATTTACGTTCAGAAATTATAGGTTGGGAGGATCAACTACATAATGTGTTTTAAGCAAAGAACAAAATAGTATAAATTTTATAAATTCTATATTTTTATAAATGTACGTGTATTCAAAACATTATTTTCGAATTAATACTTATCTTTTATTCTTGAGCATCAACCAGTAAAACTCAAAGTGCAATAAAAATAAAATAGTAATAAATATATTTTATTGCACTTTGAGTTTTACTGGTTGATGCTCAAGAATAAAAGATAGGTATTATTTCAAACATATTCAACCAAGAAGTTGACACTAATAAAATTATTTTCGGTTGAAATAGGGTTCGTTTTATAATTAGCAAAGAAATATTTTTTTTATTTTGTAAGAATTTTGTAAACTCTAATGGTTATATATTTGAGACACGAGCTCGACTTGCATTAGTCGGTTACCTCCGCAGACCAACGTTGGTTTCTGGGTTATTACCCGTCGTCAGTACGGCATTATGAGCGACTAATACGTAGTATGGCAGTTGCAATTTACAACTAATGCACGGCGCCACCTATCGGTGAGTGCCGTAATGCATTAGTCCGTGTCTAGGTAGGGCTTCATTTACATTTTATTCTTCAGAAAAAAATGCAAATGTAAATAAAATCAGAAAACCGAAAATTTATAATCTAAAGAAATTAATTTGAGATATAATCTTGGTTGGAAAAACCTCTTTTAGAAAAAATTTTTTTACAATTTTTTTAGAGACCGCCATTTTGTAAATCTGAATGGGTATAGACGAATTTTTAGATGTACGTTTAAATACAAAATAGGTTGAATTAAATTTAAAAGAAGCTGTGTTTTGCAGAATTTGCATGTAAACACAGCCCGAATACGTAACAGACAAAAATGTAAACCCAAATAGAAATCATAATAAAAATCTATAAAAATTAATTTGACGAATGATAATCTAGGTTAGGATCAATACCTAATACAACATGTCTTTTTAGTAAGAGACCAAAAGTACACATAATTGGGTTGGACTAATTTTCGTATTTACACTATTCATACAAAAGAAAGAAAAAAAAACAAAATTTTGAACCCATGCATTTTCTTTTGCTATAAAAAGGAAATAAAAATTAAATGTGGCAACCGTTCAGTTTGGCATTTACATGTGCACCTGAAAATGATCATTACACAGTTGGGTTTACAAACTGTTTTAGAGAAAATGAAAAACATTCTCTAAAAGAGTTTGTAAACCCAATTCAGCTTTGCATTTGCATGTGCATCTGACAATGATGAGTTACACAGTTGGGTTTATAAACTTTTTCAGAGAATATGTTCTCTTTTCTCTAAAAAAGTTTGTAGGCCCAACTGTGTTATAAAGATAGAAAACCTAGTCGAACCCAAGTATATTCACACAATTTAAAAAAAGAAAGAAGAAATTAATTTTAAATTAAATGTGGCCCATTTCGGTTTACGATACGTTACACAATTGCGTTTACAAACCCTTCTAGAGAATGTTCCCTTTTCTCTAAAAGTGTTTGTAAACCCAAGTGTGTTATAAAAATAAACAACCTAGTTGAATCCAAATATTTTCCCTCAATTTAAAAAAGAAAGAAAAAATAATTTTAAATTAAATGTGGCACCATTCAGTTTACTATACGTTACACAGTTGGGTTTACAAACCCTTCTATAGAATGTTCTCTTTTCTCTAAAAGAGTTTGTAAACCCAAGTGTGTTATAAAAATAGAAAACCTAGTTGAACCCAAGTATATTCCCTCAATTTAAAAACGTAGGAAAAAAATAATTTTAAATTAAATGTGGCACAATTCAGTTTACTATACGTTACACAATTGGGTTTACAAACTCTTCGATGGAATACGTTCTCTTTTCTCTAAAAGAGTTTGTAAACCCAACCGTTTAACGTATCATTCTCAGATGCACATGTAAATGCAAAACTGAATTGGCCCACATTTAATTTAATTTTTTCGTTCTTTTTTAAATTGAGGGCAAATACTTGGGTTCAATTTGGTTTTCTGTTTTTGTTTGCATTTGCACGTAGAAACAGATCAAAGTAGGCATAATAATAAAATAATTGTATTTTTTTCTTCAGTTAAGTTTGGTTGAGTTCCTTTTATATTTGTAACAAATGGTTGTGATTTCTTTTTATATTTTTTATATATTCTAAAATTTTAATTAAACCCAACTCACGCATCATTTTCATACGTATGTGTAAATTCAAAGACTTTTCTTTAGTACTTAACTTTAAGAGAGTTATACAAAGTTTTATTAAGATATATTTTTCAAAAAAAAGGAAACATTTTACTGGAGGATTTTTTTTAAAAATTGAATATAAATTTGATAATTTTTTTAGAATAAAAGAAGACTTAATAAAAATCAGATTTTTTTCATTTTTGCATATTAAAATTTCTCATCAGAAATTTCATTAAATATTCTGAGAATTGTTGAAAAAACGGTGTGTACAGCAAACATTAACGTTCGTATAATTAATTTCCGATTTAAACAACACGTTAAAATTGGCACGCTTTTGATCTTCGAATAGAATAAAATAAATATAAATTGACGTAAATTAATGAAGTCGATGGAAACTTCCGGTTACAACAAAAATTAAAGCTGAAATACATTAAAAGTAAAAATTTTACAAAATACCAAAATATTATATTTTGTCGTATTGATGTCTTGGTATTTTGATATTTTGTGATTTTCGTATCGTGACATTTTGTTATATTAAATTTTAACCGGTGTGAAGATATCCATAAATCTCAGCAATAAAACTGTTTACATGTAAATCTCCATAAGAGGAAAATCAATCATAACTTTCTTATTTGAAAAGCAATCGCGATAATTTTTTCACCATCTGAAAGCTCATACTTTTGAGCATCTACCATAGTTTTGCCCCACAGAAAAAATAAAAGGA
>JAFFZR010010655.1:0-42200 GCA_018397195.1 Lethrus apterus | reverse complement strand
TTTACATTTCAAAGTTTCATAATATTCACACATTAAATAGAGAGATCACAAAATGCCATATTTTGTATGTCATATTACTGCTTTCTTGAGTTTCATTGTTAATCAAAATATGTAAGTTTCATGGCATTTTTATTATATCCCAATTACCGTATTCTGTCATTCTTTCCACAATAAAAACTAATAATAGAATAAGATTGGAACGTAATATTATTTATTATAAAATAAGAAAATAAAAATAAAAGTAGCATAACCAACATCTCATTTTTGAATATACAAAACGGAACAGAACTATAGGTAACTATTAAAAATATGGCATTTTGTAATTTCTCTATTTAATGTGTGAATATTATGAAACTTTGAAATGTAAAGCTTGGTGTATCTTCTTATTTATAGCATATTCTATTTATTAGTTCGTAGTTTATCAGCTTCGTTTTAAAAAACATTTAAAAATTACTTTTGGTTCTCAGGAGGGATGACAATGTACGAAAATTAAAAAATACATCAATATCTCGAAAATTATTAATTTTAACCACATATGTTGCTTATTCGAATTAATAGACAATTAAATTTTGCTTTCGACTAATGCATAAAAATATAGCGCTTCCATTTAAAAAAATTAAATTTTCCGCATTTCAATTGTTTCACAAAGAAGAAGGTTTATTAACTATGTTGTGTTACATATTGAATTTCTAATTTACTATTATCACTAAAGATCCCTCTAGCGTTGCATAAAATTTCATGATCTTGCTGTATTTCGTTATTGAACTATAGGCGTTTTGCCGAAGACTGTCAGCTGTGAAAATTTTTGAATAAATGCAATTATCTTAAAAACGAATAGACATAGACAAATATTATCTTATACAAACTTATATTAGAATTACACAGGAAATTCAAAAATGTAATAATATATAGGGTATTCCATTTAAAATTTTAAAGTTGTTCGTGGTTGCGCAAAAATGAAACACTCCGTATAACTGAAAATAATTTTAGGTGGTGGAGACCATAAATTCAAAAAATTTTGTCTTCAAATATTTTTTGTATTTTGCATAACAACGGAGATATCGAAGAATATCGCACTAATGTTACACCCTGTATACATTGGGATTTTGAAAACTGCAAGAGAACAAAATAACCATAAACAAGTAAAATAATAAGGCCAGGAAATTTATGATCCAAATTATCAATAGAAAATATGACGAAAAATTTTTTTATTTGTTTAAAAATATAATCAAGATAATCATTTTGTTTTTGATTTAATATCAGCCCTAATAAGTTCTTAGAACTTAAAGCATAATGAGAGAGGAAAACTAGGAGAAAAAATAATAAATTTTTTTATTATTATTATTTTTTATTTCATCTTGCTTTTTACATATGTCATATATCATACACGGTCCAATAGGACAAGTAATACTTTTCATAATTTACAATACTTTTTTACGTCTTCATTTGTAGGTGATGTTATCCAGCTGTGGTGCCACTCAGCTATCTCCTATGTCCAGTATGTCTTCCTCATCAGGTCTTCCTCATCAGCGTCTTCCTCATCAGGTTGGATGTTGCCAGTACTACCGGCTTCAGCATCTCCACATACAAAGTCTTACGTAAGTTCAATAATTTTAAACTTGTAAAGTTTGTACTCTGTAATTTCACATATCATGAGTTTTGACATTTATATTTAAATTTCATTGTTTTCTGCATGTTTGTATGTACCTGAGCATTGCATTAGTTTTTCTGTAAAAATCTGAACCCAAAATTTACAGAAAATTTGTAAAGCACAGAAATAAATTGAGCATAAAAAACTGCAATTAAAATTTTGAGAAAGATGAACGTCTGAGGACAGAAACTATTACAAACAAATTCCAAATCCGAAGATTTCTGATTATTGAATTAAAGAAAAATTAAATTCTAATATTTTCTGTGTACAAAATTTTTTCTGTGAAAGCTTGTTCTGGAATAATATTTTTTTAGTGGAATTTCTGTGATCATTGTAATTAAAAAAAGATCAAGCACATTTCAAATGCAAATTCTGAAGGTTTCCTTGTGTTTTAATCTATAATTTACAAAAAGATTAGAAAAGCACAGAAAAAATGGTGCCTAAAAAACTGCAATTAAAATTTACAGAAAGATTAACTTCTGAGTACAGAAACCATCACTTTAAACAAATTTCAAACTTGAAGATTTCCGAGTATTGAATTAAAAAAAATTAAATTCTAACAGTTTTCTCTTTTGACTTTTTTAATTTAATTTTTTCTACATGTTGTGATTCTGTATAAGATTGTTTCTGTGAAAGATTTTTCTCGACTAAAAGTTCTTTTACAATTTAGTGCAATTTCTGCGCTGTTTGTAGTAAAAAAGAAAAAAATTAAACGTATTTCAAATTCAAATTTTGCAGATTTCCCTGTGTTTTGAAATTTGCATTTCATCGTTTTCTGCATATTCCTTCCTGCGAGTTGTATTACTTTTTCTGTAAAAAAACTATAACTAAAATTTGAAAAGAAGACTAGGAAAGCACAGAAAAATCTCTGTCCTAAAAACTTTTCGGTAAAAGTTAGACATTTATAGACAAACCTTCAGAATAAATTGCAAACATAATCTGTATTTCTAAAATAAAAAAATCGCAACTCTTTTTCGTCCAGAGACGATGGTCTTTATTTGAATTTTAATAACAAAGTTTTACAGAAAATAGAAATGTCAAAAGTAAAATGTCAGAAAAAGGCAACAGACGAGAAATCTGCAATTAAAATGTATAGAAAATGTATGTATGAACGTCTGAGTACAAAAGATATCACTTTCCAATTTCAAATCTGAAGATTTTGTATTAAAAAAGTTTTAATTTTAAATTTCAATATTTTTCTGTTTTGACTTTTAATTTATTTTTTTCTGTGTGACATAGTTCTACCTAAGATTTTTTCTGTAAAAACTTGAATCTAAAAAAAGTTTAAATTTTAAATTCTCATATTTTTTCTTCTGTTTTGACTTCTAATTTAATTTTTACTACATGTGATTCTGTATAAGATTTTTCGGTGAAATCTTATAGAACATAAAACAATCTGCAATTAAAATTAAAAAAAGAAGATGAACGCCTGGGTATAGAAAACATTACTTACAACAAATTTTAAATCCAAAGATTTTTGAGTTTTGAATTTAAAAAACGTTCTATTTTAAATTACAATATTTTTCTGTCTTGACTTTTAATTAAAATTTTTCTGTATGTTTTAGTTGAATTAAAAGAAAATAATTTAAAATTCCTATATTTTTCTGTTTTTACGAGTAATTTAATTGTTTCTGCATGACGTGATTCTGTATAAAAAAATCTGTGAAAGCTTGTTCTCAAACACAGTTTTTTTTAAATTTAGTGCAATTTCTGTGCACATTCAAATTTTGAAGATTTTTTAAATTTTCATTTAAATTTCATTGTTTTCTGAATGTTTTTTCTGAGGATTGTATTACTTTTTCTGTAAAAATCTATCATAATATGAAATTTATTGTATTGATTTTTTTTTCCGGAAACGATCGAGTTTTTTAAGTTTTAACTACAAAGTTTTACAGAAAAATTATTACAATAAATAACAGAAACTTTCTGGTTGATATTTATAGTATTGTGTTCCTTCCGTAATGTACCCTATTTTCAATGCAAGCCAATTATATATTATTCTTAAAAGCATTATGCCTTTCAGTATATTCTTTTGCAGCCAGTATTGGACATGAACTGATTATGTGTTCAATGTTTTCTGGCCTCTCTTTGCACATTCTACACTTATCACTAGCTTCGGGTCTTTAATAATATATTTCCAAAAATTCGGCGTAGGGATTACCTGGTCTTGTATTGCAATCAGGAAGCCCTGTGTTTCTGGGAACAGCACATCTATCCTCAGCCAACTGCAGGAAGCATTTCAGTCTATACCTTCTCCTTTAAGAATTTTTATATATCTGCCATGTAGTTCTTTACGGCTCCACTGTTCAATCAATTGTTTCTCCTCATTATCACTACTTGAAGTTGTTTTTTTTTTATTTTAGAAGTGTGTATTTGTCATTGTCTCTAAGCGCTGCGTGAAAATAACGGGTCTCTGACTTCTTGTGGAAGAGTTCTCTGATGCCGTTGATGATTTTTTGATGTAGAATTTTCATATTTTTAATTCCTCTGCACCCCTTCGCTCTTGTTATGTAAAGTCTCTCTGTGCTACTGTGCCTGTGATGGATTTGGTGTTCTGTCAATTTAGACCTCGTCCAAGTATTATAAGTCAGTATTCGTCCAATTAACTACTTATTATCCAGTTATAGTGACGGATACTTACTACTGATACCACATACGCATTTATTGCCAACATCAAAGTTTCGCTGATAATTTGGTCTTCAGCACTTGTGTCATTCTTTGCCTGTATGCATTATCATATAATCTTTAATTTTTTTCTGCTCAACACCTTTAGCTTGCAAGATGCCCAAATATCGGCATGTTTCCTCTTTCTCCATACCTTTTATAATTTTTCTGCCTCTTTGTCATTTAGAAATGAGGGTTGTGTCCCCTCATTTCTTTGCCATTTCTTTGCCATTTTTCTTTTTTAAGGTCTCCTGTTCTACACTAATCCAACCCAAACTCCATCTTGATTTCTTCTGTAATTGTCTCCGTTTGCTTCAGCAAATATTTTATCTCCCCGCTTGTTTGTGCAATCAATTTGATGTCGGCCATCTAAATAAGATGATAATTTTGCAGGTGTTACTCTCAGCATGACCATATCTCTTTCTGTTTAACATAGTTGAAAGTGGATTGAGGGCTAAACAAAACCACAGAGGGCTGAGAAAATCTCCTGGGAATATACCACTCTTTATGTTAATCTCTCCAATTGCTTTTCCTTCCATAGTAATTTCGTTTCACACCTATTCATGACCACTTTCAATATTTTTTGTATTTTAGACGCTACTAATGGAAGTGCTTGACATGCACTTCCATTAACCAAGTGTGCGGTACCATATCATAAGCCTTCTTGTAATCAATATAAGGCTTGCTTTTCTTTTTCTGCCTTCTCATTGAGTCTATTAATATCTATTCTTTAGCGCTCCGTAGCTTCCTGTTTGGCATCCTTTTTGCTCTTTGGACATAATTTTATAATTATTTAACTGATTTATTATAATTTCCGTTAAGACCGATGTAGATATTTTATATATTGTGGGCAGACATGTAATCGGCCTATATTGCTTCGCATCACTACTGGGCGGATCAGTTTTAGATATTATACAGTGTGGTGATAAAGTTTGGAACAAAATTCATAAAAGCGTTTTATAATGTTTTTAAGAAAATCGCTCGGACAGGTCAATTTTTCTAAATGCCGTCTTCTGAAGTTAATTTTTTTGGAATGACGTCATTTGTTTTTGCACAATGACGTCATCATAATTTTTTTTAAATGACAACCCCCACTTTTTTCTTCTGTTTTTAATAGACCTTCTTACTACTTAAACGATGATGTAAAAAAAATTGAACCTTACATAACAAAAGACGACGGAAAGTCGAATCCAATGATATCGCATACGTTAAACTTTAATTTGAAAAGTAGCAAGATAGGCAGCAATAACTTTTCCGTAATATGTTATTTTTAAGCAAAATTGGCCAGAAGTTCGTAATAAAGATTTGATTTTATTTGTTTATCATTTGTTTAGTAGCTGATTACTTAGTAAATGTCTATTAATGGATTTTCTTGTTACTTAACACTAAAAATTTTATTGCTTTATGGCTAACTAAGGAACACATAAAGAAAATGGCAGAAAATTTATTGCAGCCTCTCTTGTTACTTTTCAAAATAAAATTGAACATATAGTATCGTTGGATGGTCGATGATGGAGGTGGAGAGAGTGGCTAAGGGTGGTGGGGAAGTTCTAAAGAAGGTGGTTGGAAGATGGATAGAGGTGAACAGGCAAGGTAGATTAGGGAGCATAGAGAGGTACCAGTATAACGCAAAATACATGTTCATCCAGGCAGGCAATGGGGGCTCGAGCTACCTACGGGGCGATTTCCGAGGAGGTGAGGAAAAGATCATTGCCCGTTTTAGATGTGTGAACTAGGAAAGGGCAAATAAATATTGGATGCGGGGGAGTTACCGCAGCTGTCGCTTTTGTGGTGTAGGGCTGGACGAATGGGGGCACTGGTGGAATGAATGTGTAGGTTGGGAAGAACCGGGTGGCGACTGGAGACGGACCTTGGACGAAACAGGAGCAGGTGTGGATATATTAAGATGGACGAAGAGTAAAATAGGGGGGATATTATCTTAGAGATTATATATTAGGTTAATATGCCAATAAAGGTTTTTTTTTTGTATCGTTGTATTCGCCGCTCCGTTGCCTTTCCAAAAACGTCACAATATACAGGATGTTCCATTTAAAATAAGAAAGTTGTCATCACTTCCGGTTTCACCGGAAGTGGAATTGACGTTTTGACAACATCAAAATTTTGTACGTAAAAATTAAAAATCGACCTATTTTTTCTCATAACGATAGCTCCAGCCGTTCAAAAGTTATCATGGGGGGGGGGAGTTTTGGACCGCACTGCATAGGTAGTAATACCTTTCATAAAGAAGGCAAGTTTTGTGTTTGAATCCTCAATTATCTGGTTGAATAGTTGCGCCATTTTGGATTGCGATGCATATCATCTTTTTAGTCAGAAATTTTGTATCCCATCTGGCATATCTGGTGTTTTCCAATTGGAAAATCTTCTAATAGCGTGCTTTAATTCTACAAGTTCTATTTTACTATCTTTCATGTATTGTACATTAGCGACTCTTCCTTGCTCTACCCTATCCAACTCGCATTAGCTTTATGTTGTGTTTGTCGTGTCCACGTTTCTTCCCAGAAGTTAATCACATCATCCTGTTCTGGTTTTCGATATTGCCTTCTTCTTATTATTATTATATTATTGATGCATTTTTTTATCGCTTTATATAATTTTTAATTTATAAATAAATATTGTAATTAATATTATTATAACGTAACGTGAAAGAAATCCATATATTGAGAGTTTATTAAAAGCTCAATTAAAATCAAATATATCACACGCCCTCTTCACACCCGCCGGTAATTGCACGCTTCATTAAATTTCCCACCAATAATAACTCCATTAAAGGTTAATATATTTCCAATATATTACAGGGTTTCCGATACCATCTCCCTTTTCCACCTTGCCGCCGCCGGCATTTATCATCATTTCCCAACCAGCTCTTAAAGGATACTGTGGTCTCCATTGTTTCAATAATATACGATCCCTACGTATCGAACACTTCATTACGCGATACCGAATTTCCTTATTTATGGGGAAAATGATTTCTTCGTTTGTTTCGCTTAAAAGGCAAACTGGGTCGTTTTGTATTTGTTTCCTGGGGGTTGAGAATTCGGCGTGGTGGTGGTGTTTGAAAACGGATGTGTGTGTTTTCGTTATTGAAATTTCTTTGCGAACCAGCGGGGCGAAGGCACTCTTAATAATTTCCACGACGTGAGCACACGAAATGTTTGTAGTAATAATTAAATAATTCCGCATATCCAGAACGAAAATATAATAACGTCTGGTCTAAATTCATTAGTAGATTTTAAAATAGGAATTACAAACGGCGGCATTCCTCTTCTTGTATGCAAATTATTTCGCGCCGAGCCAGAGTCGGTCATTATTCGGACATTACTAATTGTAAGCCGTGGTGGCGGCGGCGGCGTTGCGATGAAAAGGCGGAAGAATTTCGGGAAAAGGATATAACCCTTCTGTGTCGCGAAGATTCGAGTTTCGGGTTCGTTGCTTTGTTATTGTTTACTTAATTTAAATGTAATTAATAATAATAATAAATACATATATTGATATTATTTATTGTAATGATAAAGAGCATTTACAAATTTTACAGTCTTTCCCTTCGAGTCTTAAAAATTCCCACTGATGTGTTTTTGATGCTTCCTTGCTTATTCTTTCTCACCATAAAATCCACCACAATTTATTTGCTATTTTCAAAGTTTACAAATACTCCCACTATGTCCGTTCCTACATGCATTGTGTATTAGCAACACATGATAATTATGTACACAGAATAAAACTCAGAAAAGGATGTTTGAATTCAAGAAAATGGTTTTTACACAAAAATGTATCTTTAATCTAAGAACCAACGCTTTTTTCTTCGATTTAGTATTAGACTTTCTTCCTTCAAGAAATTAACAGATTTGAAGAAAATATTGTCTTATATTGATAAAATACCTTGGTTTGTGCTGTGGATTTAGTTTTTTCGTATATTTAGGAAATGAATAATTTTCACAACAGAAGAAAAAAAGAAATAAAAAACATAAGATAATTGAAAATCAAAAAAACTGAGGCCAAAAACTTTACAAATTAAAACAAATTCCAAGGGAAATTATATTACTAAAAACACAATCTTAGAGTCTATTCACTTCTATCCGTTCCGGAATAGACGTAAATATGCGAAAAATTAAAAGCAATAGAATTTATTGAGTTAAAGACGACGTGTTTTTTTCTATAAGTCAACATAACCCAACTTTGTATAATATCTTAGAAATTTTTGTCAACAACAATATGAGGAGAACAATGTATAAAAATATGGATGAAAACAGAGAAAAAATGATAAATAAATAAAATTGACAAAATCTTTTTGTGGGCAAAAAGAGCAAGGCTGACGGACTGGGATTTAAAACATAACCGTAAACAAACATCAAACAAAGAGATATAAAGACAAGGAACAAATGGTTTAAAAAAGTTAGTGCTGTTCAAAAAAAAAAAATAAGAAGAAGAAGAAAACATACATAAAGCTCATGTAGATACAGAACACAGAAGGAAATTTTTAAAGTTAAAGTTAAAGTTAAAAAAAAATAAATGGGTAATAAATGATGAAAAGAAAGATGGGAAGAATTAATATTAGAACAGAAAGAAAAAATAAAAATGTACAATGCTTGTATATGAACGGACGGAGACAGAAATAGACAGACACTCGAGCTCCACTTCGTCGTTTACATTGGCAGACCAACGTTGTTTTATGGGTTATTACCGGTCGTCAGTGCGGCTCGATTATCGAGTATCTTTATAATATAAAAGAAGAGATTTTAGTCGAATTTACTAATACATAATTTTCCGTTACGGGCCTGCGGAATACGAACAGAAATATAAACAGAAAGAAAAAATAAAAATGCGCTATGCTTGTAAATGAACGGACGGAGACAGAAATAGACAGGCAGACGACCATATTCTAGCAGATATTTGACAATCGAGATTGACTCCTTCGTTTACATTCGCAGACCAACGTTGTTTTCTGGGTTATTACCGGTCGTCAGTGCGGCTCGAATATGTTGTCTTCAAAATATAAAAGAAGAGTTTTTAGTCGAATTTATCTCGGTTTCTCTTCTTTATAATAACAGTTGTATAATAACAAAATGTTGTCCAGACATTTTGTTAACTATCAGTTCGTGACCGCTTATTCGAGAGCAGCTTACCAACTAGCAAATTGTTTGAGATCAATCGTCCGACTCGACTGTTGGCTGGTCTGCGCACTCACCACCACCCAGACTATTTAGTTGGCTCTGTGCACGCGCTACCAACCCAACCCGACTAAACTATCGGCCGATAGAAAGTCTGCAGTCTGCGGGTGCTCTTACTCACACATAATTTTCTGTTACGGGCCTGTTATTTTCGTGCGACATAATGGGCTGATAACTTTTCTTCTTTTCTTACGTTTTTCTTTACATTTCTTTTGTTTTTTCAATTTCCTCAAAGGAAATTCCATCGTAAATCTAAATATTTATCTTAATTAAATTAGCCTCGTGTAACAATGCATTTAAGTGATTGAATTACGCATACGTCGTCGTCATAAGAAAATGACTCGACTTTAACACCACAAAACACGAAATTTCACAATCGCAGTTTGAAAGCGATATCGCGCTCGCTGTGGAATTTCAAGATGTTCGTTTCGTTCCCGTCCCGTCCCGAACGAACGGCCCCGCGTAAGTGTAATTCGAATTTCTGAAATTGGCAATGTGCTTTAAAACAATTAAAACTAACTAACTCGGAAGGGTTGAACGGCGGACGGCGGCGTGGGTCGGAGGGAAGACGAGGAAAAAATTGGATGATTTGTAGAAACCGGGGGATGCGATGTCTTTCTCCCTCGATCCTATTAGGCTTAAGTTAATTTTGCCCTCCGATATTTGAACCTATCTATAATTTGATTTCTAATTTATATCCGGCGTAGTTATTTCGGTTAATTTAATTAAAAGTCGGCATCGGATGCGGCCTGATTTGAGGATTATTTTCCGTAGAAATCCGCACGTTTTCGAAAAGTTTACCGACAAATTCGAAATTGTTAAATGATTTTTTTTTAAATTTTGTATCCATTTCGCGCCCAAACCAATATAAAAATCGCATAATGTTTTATGTGTTTCGAATCTTGAAATCTAGAAAGCTATGAAAAGAATATCTCACAAAAAAATTCACCACTTTAGTTTTAAATTTTCATACTCAGTATATTGAAAAATTTCTGTGTTTTCTTTTTCTATTTCTTTTTTCGAAATTTAGCAAATACAAAGAAATTTGTGAAAAATTCAGAAATCTGAACAAATTTATTGGTATTTTTTCAAAACAAAAATGTAAAAAATGTTACGGGAAAGCTGAAGAAGCAGATGGTGATAAAAATGAACTACTATGGAAAACAAATTATGATTACAGAAAATATGGTTTTATTATCCTTTAAGAATAAGGATGAAGGAATTAAATTCTCGGTATCTTGTCTGCCGTTTAGGACATTTTAATATTTCATTTGTTATTCCGTCTTTCCCTGGGACTTTCCTTATTTTAAATTTTATTGCCTTTACTAGTTTTGTTTTGTTATTTCTTTGTCGTCTACAAAATAAAGAACATGTTTTATCCTGTATTTCTTTTTTTTTTGTTCTGTTCTCTTTTCCCTATTTTCTATCCGATTGTTCCTCTTCTAGATACTTTATGAATTTTCCTTCTTTTATTGTGTTTTATTTAATGGTTGTGGCTTTGGGTTTCTCATATTTTTTTAACATTCCGTTAAACGATTTTTGATTATGTCAATGTGCTTTTGCCATTTTTCTCCCAAATACTCCCATGATTGCTGAAGGTCAAGAAGATGGTAAAATTGGTAAATTTACCATCTTCTTTTTCCTACTACATTTATAAGAAAAAATGATTGGCATTTTCGCCCAATTAATACATTTCACATTCCTCCCCCCTGATCTGGTCCTCTTCCAGCTTCAACGTATTTTTTAGTCTTCTGAATAACTTTTCTCGGTCAGGCACCTCCTCAAGTTCCTTAATGCACATACGTCCTCCACCAGCTCTGCCTGCCTACATTCCCACCACCAATGTCCTCGCCGCCTGAACCTTGCTATCAGCTTTTCCTCTTGACCACTCCTTCTTCCATCCAAATATTCCGGAACCCTCCCATCTTTGTCCAATTCGTCCTACTCATCGCCTGCACTTCTACAATATACTTCACCATCCTCCTGCCCGTCTCCATTTCGTTACTTCTTCTATCACCTCTTTCTTCCTCCATATCTTCACTTCTTTATTTCTTCCATTTCTGAATATCATTACCTTGGTTTTTGGCACGTTTAGCGTCAGGCCTCTTCCGTTGCAATTATTCTGTCTCATCCCATTTTTTCTCTGTCGTTTGTTTCGGTATTTCGTCCGTCCGTCATGTTTTGTTCCCGTTTTTCCTACTTTCGCTCTTACATAGTTTTCCTTCACTGCGGTATTTGGTTCTCAAATTGCTGTCCTGTTTTCTCCACTTATTCTTGAAATACTGTTCTTATGTGTGACTATGATACTTCCATTCTCGTTTCCTTAATTATACTTCCACATTTGTTCCTTGATTAATTTTCTTTTCCTTTCTTCTATTATTTGTTTTTCGTTTCCATTTTCTAAGTAATAGTCCTTTTTTATTTCACTTTTTTTACCTTTAATCAAGATATAGAAAAGATATAGAAGATTTATGAGAAGACATAAGTGCACAGTGAAGATAGAGGAGGAATTTTCTTGTGAGTTCAGAGTGCACTGAGGTCTGACGCAGGGGTCTTATCACCCCGCCGTTATTTAATCAGATTAGATTGGAGGCGTGAGTTAGGCAGTTATTCTTGGCATACGCCAACGATTTGGTGTTAATATCACAAAAGAAGGAATTCTGAAGGGTATACCCGAAAGAATTGAAAGATTTTTTCAAAAAAGGGTCTGGAGCTAAATAATAGAGGAAGAACAAAAAGATCAGGATGGATGAGTAAGCTAGGCATACATCTTGGCATATATCGAATAAGGGCTGAATGGTATGTATGCAAGGTTTGAAAGATTCTTGGAAAAAATGGAGCTAGAGATGAATACTAGAAAAACCAAGATGATGGAGTTCAAAATACGGGAGGAAGAAGAAAAGAGATGAGACTGAAATGGAAAGATGAAAAAATAGAGGAGGTAAAAGAGTGCATGTACCTAGGATGGGTGATGAGGAAGAACGTAAATTTCGGAGAACATATGGAATACGCCTGCAAGACTTCAGCCCCGGGAGACGGGAGAGGAAATGATGGAAATAGAATCGGGGAAGAGGTCAATAAAGTACGAAGTGGATGTGAAATCGAGCAACAGATGAAGTTGGGTCAAAATGGCGGTGAAAGAGATGATTAAAAAAGGGATGAAGAAGGAAAGTTTATCGAGTTGGAAAAAGGACATAGTTACTCTGCGTTGACCATCTTGGTGAAGAGATGAAAGGATGCAAACACACATATGAACAGATCCAAAAGCACAATACAGCAGGAAATACAAAGAGTTACACACATATGGTATCTGGAGGGAAGATGAAACGCCAGAACCTGTGTTACACCACTGACCGGCGCGCGTACCTACAGTGCGGTCCAAAACTTCCCCTCCCCCCATGATAACATTATGAGAAAAAACAGGTCGATTTTTAATTTTTACTTTTTCTCATAACGATGGCTCCAGCCGTTCAAAAGTTATCATGGGGGGGGGGAGTTTTGGACCACACTGTATAAGAAGATCCACACTGGAGGACTCGTCGAGTATGGCCAGGAGACGCTCTGGAGGGATTGTAAAATGGACCCATCTTAGAGGCCTAAATGCTCCCCTCCAAATCCTGAATCCAGAATCCAGATGGTATCTGGAGAGAAAAGTTGGAGGAGCTAAGCCGGGCTTATTGTTAAACAGGGAGCAGTTAATAATAAACGGTATAATGTGTGAAAAATATGCTAAATGAAGGTTTCTTTTAACATTATATTTTTCTGTTATTTTTTTATACGTTCTTTTACCTTTCCAGCTCTGTAAAGATCTTCCCTTAACACGATTTGCAGCTGATCTTTTGTATTTCCTCGAAGTATTTCTACTTCTTTTCTTCCTTGCATTGCATTTTTATTTGGAATGGATGGTACCTACTATCATGTTCAATGTATGATTTTTTGTCTTTATTTTTATTGTATTTTTTCTCTCGTTAACATTTTTTATATCAATTATCCTTTAATAATATTATTATTATTTATATATTTATTATTTTATTACTACAGAGCGCCAATGGTTTCCTTCCTACGTCTTTTTATTAGTTTTTGTTCCAAAAACATTTACTTTCATATTCTCATCTAGTTTACTTCTTTCCTTTTTTCTTTTACTATTCTAAAATTTTAAATTATCGTTTTTTATGGTGATTTTCTTAAATTTAAGACAAAATATTACACATTGAAAGACGATGAACGTAAGAATGTTAGAGACCAAAAATAAATAAAATTGTCTTTTTTAAATAAAATAATGTGTACTCTAAGAATTTGAATAGTGTAAACTTAACACAATTGTAAATAAATCAAAGATTAAAAAAAAATTACTTTGAGAAAAAATCTTTTAGGCAAGAAAGTAAGTAAAAGTAAAAGCTTAATTTTTTATAAATAAAAATGCATAATTCTGAAACGGGTGTCAATATTTTTAATATGTGATGGCTGACGATAGCTCAAACCCAAATCCGCAGAAACGGCGGTTCTATCTTCACTTTAAATTTTGGGAAAATGCCCTTTTTTATATGAGCATTTGTTTCGAAATACGGCACTATAGCTATTTTCATGTTCGTCGTATTGAAAAATGTCTTCATTTGTCGGGATCAACAAGGACTTTTGCGAAAGAACCTTTGGGCGTTATTTCACCTGTTTCACCTGTTAAAATATTGATACCTATTTCAGAATCACCGTGTATATATAAATTTTGTCTCTTATAAATTGTACAACCCCGGCTCAAAAGTCGGACAACCTGAAAATTTATAAAAAATATTTTTCTCTCCATTTGATACGATGCGCCCTTAGTCGAAGCCCTAACGAAGATATTGGTCGAGTAATATCAATTAGGGACGGCGCGCATGGCCGATAAGGACATTTCCAAAATTAAGTATCCACGACAGATATTTCTGATAATTACTCTTCTATATTAAATAACTTTATTAATATATCAGCGGAGACTTCGCCGCCGATCTGGTCTGGCTGCGTCGTCGTTAATTTAATTTAGAGCCGAGCATTTCACCTATAACTGTAATTCACATCGTATTTTATTTTGCGAATTAAGGCCGTATTGACGATGTTTTTCTCGCCTATCGGAAAACAGTGCGCCAAAGGTTACACATTAAGGCAATTGTTGGGACGCCTATTTTAAAAATCTAACTAAAAGCTTCTTCAGTACAAATTATATAGAAAAAAAAGTTACATGAATTTTACATGAATTTGTGCAAAAAAATCCTGTATAGTATAAGTCCTGTATATGTTAACCATAAATAACTTTCGAGTTCCAACAACCGAAAGAATCGCAGAAAAATCCTTTGCACGCGGATTTTGCGGTCGCCCTTTTCCCGGGAAAAAATCCAAGCAAAACTTTAGGGTCGTACGCGCGGTGAAAAAACGACAGAAGTATTTTGCGAGGCCGAACACGTCACATATTAAAATTCAAAAGTAGTACGTCGGTGCGATTTCTGGGGAAGTAAAGAGAGCGCGGAAAAAACAAACGGTGAAACAAAAAAAAAACGCTAAAAGGTACGGACGCCCGGAACAAAAGCAACACGAACGCAAACATCTGAAACCCGACCGGACAATGCAATTTTAATTATTTCATTAAAAACGGCCAACCTTACGTGGCGACGGTGAACGTGCGGTGGAAATCGTACGAAAATGAATCAAGGTGAAAAATTAAAATTAAATAATGTGTGATAATTTGTCGGTTGTTGTTTAAAACAACGTAGACGTGTTTGTAATGATGTTCGTTATCGAAAATTATTTTTTGAATTAGGAAACTGGTTCATGGAACCCCTTTGGGAAAAAAGCCTAAAATTGATTAGTAGGTGTTAGGACGATGGAGTCACCTATGGGAAAAAAGCGGAAGTAATTTTTTTCACTTTTTTGACGTCACGTGCGTGGACACCAAAGGCTTGAAACTTTTTGAACAGGTTTCGATCAGCTCTGCAGCTGCTTTGGGAAAGAAAGCCTAAAATTGATTAGTAGGTGTTAGGACGATGGAGTACTTTTAGACGTCACGTGCGCGGACGCCAAAGGCTTGAACCTTTTTGAACAGGTTTCGACGGCTTTTGAGCTGCTTTGGGAAAGAAAGGCTAAAATTGATAAGTAGGTGTTAGGACGATGGAGTATTTATGGGAAAAAAGCGGAAGTAATTTTTGTCCCTTTTCGACGTCACATGCGCGAACCCCAAAGGCTTGAACCTTTTTGAGCAGCTTTGAACAGGTTTCGATCAGCTTTGGAGCTGCTTTGTTAAAGAAAGCCTAAAATTGATTAGTAGGTGCTAGACGATGGGGTACTTATGGGAAAAAAGCGGAAGTAATTTTGGTCCCTTTTCGACGTCACGTGCGCGAACCCCAAAGGCTTGAACTTTTTTGAGCAGCTTTGAACAGGTTTCGATCAGCCTTGGAGCTGCTTTGTTAAAGAAAGCCTAAAATTGATTAGTAGGTGCTAGACGATGGGGTACTTATGGGAAAAAAGCAGAAGTAATTTTTGTCCCCTTTTTGACATCATGTGCACGGACGCCAAAGGCTTGAACCTTTTTGAACAGGTTTCGATCAGCTTTGATTAGCTTTGTGCGAAAGTTGTTCAAAATGGTTCAAAGATGAAGAGAAAAATATTTCGATAAAATTAAAGGCATTTTGCTAAAATACTCGGGATACTCGCGGGTGAAAAGCTTATAATTTTTGTTTTGAAAGTACCTCGATCAAAAATATCGATGATCAGTAACTTTTGGATCTCTCATTGTTAAGACGAATTTTTCAATGAAACGGCGACAGAAAGAATTTAAGTTTAAATAATACTTATTTACTTAATCCTCAACATATCTACCCTTGCGGGTGTAAAAGAGGATGTAATTTTTGACCCCTTTTTGACGTCACATGCGTGGACCCCAAAGAGTTGCACCTTTTTGAACAGCTTAGAACAGATTTCGATCCGCTTTGGAGCTGCTTTGGGAAAGAAAGCCTAAAATTGATTGGTAGGTGTTAGGACGATGGAGTACTTATGGGAAAAAATCGGAAGTAATTTTTGTCCCCTTTTTGACGTCATATGCGCGATCCCCAAAGGCTTGAACCTTTTTGAACAGCTTTGATCAGGTTTCGATCAGCTATGATCAGCTTTGTGCAAAAGTTTTTCAAAATGGTTCAAAGATGAAGAGGAAGATATTTCGATAAAATTAAATGCATCTTGCTAAAATACTCGGGACACTCGCGAGTAAATAGCTTATAATTTTTGTTTTGAAATTACCTCGATCAAAAATATCGATGGTTAGTAACTTTTGGATCTCTCATGGTTGAGACGAATTTTTCAGTGAAATGCTCACAGAAAAAATATCGATGGTCAGTAACTTTTGGATCTTTCATTGTTGAGATGATTTTTTTAATTAAACGCTGACAGAAGGAACTTAAATTTCCTAAATAATACTTATTTACTTAATCCTATCTACCCTTGCGGGTGTAAGTCTTTATGGGAGTTGAGTTGGCTGTGTGAGTTGGCTGTGTGGGCGTCTCCATATTTCCCTCCTATCATGGGCGATCTAGTTGGATTTCTCCCAAGTTATTCCTCTTCTCTATACTGCTTTCCTCACTTCATCCAGCCATGTGTTTCTTGGTCGTCTTCCAGCTCTTGTTTTGTTGCGTTTAGCTTCAAACACTCTTCTAAATATAACTATCCTTCCTGTATTTTATCCTCTGTTGTTGCAGGCTCTCTAAATGCTGTATTTCTGATGTTATCCATTTTTGTTTTCATTTCTAAAAAAAAAAACTTTATTGGCATGAAAGTCCATTAAGAACAAAATATACATCGCACCCGTATTTCATTTCATTCTTTACCTTGGCACCTCTACCCCCTTCCACTCTCATGCATCCATCTCCACCATTTTCTGCCCTTCTTTCTCTCTTCTTCTGTCCATCCTCCTTTGCAATGTGACATCCAGTGACCACACGCGTCCCTTCCTTCTCCGCATAACACACAGGTACCATACTCTTCTCGCATCCAGTATTTACTTCCTCGCTCTTCATTGCCGCACCTGCCTCTTGCGATTAATCTTTCCTCCTCCCCCGTTCTCGATCCGTCCAAGTACTCGGGCTTCCTCCCATAAACACACAGGTGTTTGTTCCTCCCGTTGTACGTTGCTTTCTGTATTTGCACCCCCTTGTCTGCCCGTCCACTAGCCTTCCACCCCTCCACCACCCTCCGTACTGCGCCTCCTTCCATACTAGCTTTACTTTCTACCTCATCTGCCAACCACCCCCTCTCTCAAACATTTTCAGTCTACTTTTCTCAAAGTCCAACAGTTCTAAATTTCTCTCTGCCTTCCTAACTATCCCTTCGAGCGCCGTCCTGGTCCAATTCTCCCCAATTCTTTCCATTCGAAGCTTGCCACCCTAATAGCTGTCTCCACCTCCATCCTTCACGTCTCCTGCAGTACAGTGTAACTTGGCGTGGTCCTTTCCAAGTTCAACGCCTTCTTCAATGCCCTCTGTTGTAACTTTTCCACTCTTTCCTGCTCCTTCATTCGTCATATTTTCGCCCCGTACATTCCTATGCTGCACATGCAGCTTTTCCATAGTATCATCGCCAAAATTGGGGTATACTTTGTTCAATACCGTTAGTCTTAGCGCAGCTTCTGCCTTCCTCGGCTTTTCACAGATGTGCCCTTCGAACGTTCCGCTTGCCCTCAGCACACACCCCAAGTACATCTATTCCTTCACTTCCTCTATATTCTCCCTTTTCAAGCCCAGTTCGGTTCTTTTCCACCTCCAGCTCTTTTCCCGAATACCTTCACCTTCGTCTTCCATGTGTTTAACACTAATCCTCTTCTATCCAAAAATCTGCCCATTTTTTCATTTCTTTTAAGAATATCTCGATGAGATTTTTTTCTTTGCTTTTTCATTGTTAACCATGATTATGCTCCGTATGTGAGGATAGGGGTTACCACTTTTTTGTATATTGTTGGTGTCATTTCTTTAGGTATTTCCTTTTTCGTAACAAAGTGCTTTTTGTACTGTTATATATTCTTCCTCCACTGTAATTCTTTGTCTGATTTCTTGGTCTAGTCTTCTATCTTCTGATATAATTGTTCCTGGATATTTAAATTCTTGCGCTTGTTGTAGGTTTTCTTCTTCTATTTTTATATTATGTGTTTGTTGTCTCTTTCCAATTGTCATGGTCTTCGCCTTATTTTTACTAATTTTCATGTTTCTTTTATCTAATGCACTCTTAAATATCTTCACGTTTTTTTGGAAAGTTTTTTCATCTTTACCCACAATTACCAAGTCGTCGCTATAACTGATTTCTGTGATTTCCATTTTAGACATTTTCCAGTATCCTATTTCATGGGATTTAACTTTTTCCTCGTCGCTTTCCCGTATCATTCAATATAAAGAAAACAACAGAGGGCTCAAGATACATCCCTGCCTGATTCCCTGTGCTATCTTGAAAACTTCCGATATCTCGTCCTCAACTAGTTTTTCGTCTTTTTATATAAGTTTTTATACAAATTTGGTTTTTGGTTTTCGTTATAAGCTCTTCTCTATTTTTTTCGTCCATGTTTTCTTTTCCTCTTCTTTAATAACTTTCTTAACTTGATTTCTTTCTTTCTTATAGTCTTCGTTTCTTCGTTTTTAAGTTCCTGAATAATAAATAGTAAATAATATCGGAATCGCTGAATTTTATACGTATCAAAGCTTAAAGCATGAAAGCCCATTAAACGTACATATTATTGAACTAATAATATACAGGACATTCCGTTAAAAAATTTTTTTTAAAATTTCGTAGTTAACATTAAGATTGCTGTCTCCATTATAAAAAAAAACGTGTAATTGTATCCTTTTTTTAAACGAAAATTTCCACAAAACGACCATAAAATCAAATCACAACTTAAAATTATCCCACAAATATAACAATCAGCACTTCGCACGTTTAGAGCAAGAGTTTGTGGCCACAGTAGTTACTGCGGCGTACGACGTGTACGTGGCGCGTCTAAAACGTCCTCCACATCTCGTTCTCCGTCCTCTGTCGACCAACGTGCGAGGTTTTCGAACGGAGGTCTGCGTGCGGCCGATCGCAGCGATTTCGGCCAATTCTGAGCCACTCAAACATTCAAATAACCGCAAGCAAGTGGTCTTAGAGTGTACTAAGTGAAATGAAGGATGTTGGGAATATTTATTTCCCTCCTTTGCTACTGCCGTTTTACACGCGAGACGATTAAGTACCTTGGTGATTTTTCCGATATGATCGTTTTGTGTGGAAAATTCTGAATTATATGGAATTAAATAAGTAGTAAAAAAATTAACGATTTATATAAAAAAAAATGATTATTATAGAATTATGTTAAGTTAGGGTTCTTCTATTTTAAGTTTATACAAATTTGTATTCATATATTTATTTCTATTAAATATTTTTTCCAGAAACTTTTCACAATCCAGCCATATTTATCTCTTCTTTCATCAATGATTACAGATTTTTTGTCATCATTTGATGTCCATAATGATGATTTCAATACATAAAAGATAAAAGTAGTATCTAAAGGAAACCATAAACAAATAAAAAGAGTATAAGCGAAGTTGGAACAAATATACGAGACAAAAAGTGGACTGATGGGCACTAAAGTCATGAAACTATATTTAATATAGATTTGTTCGATTGATTAAGTAAGGAATTCGTGGACATTTATTTTGTAATTTAGTGTGATTCCTTATTCTAGGTTTAATTTTTAAATACTTATATATTTGTTTTCAATTAAAATTCAAGAACGAAAAAATATTGCTATATTTTCTCTTTGGAATAATATTATTTATTTGTTGCAAACCTTGATTTTTAATATTTCAGCCATTAAGGGAAAATTTTTCTCTTACATTTTTTCCTTTGTCTCAAGTTTATCATAATAAAAAAAAAATTTCTCTATATAAAATTTTTGTTTCAAAATCCACAAAAAAATAAAAACACCAAAGTTTAACTGTAAAAAAAAAATGAAAAAACAATTGAAGAATGGAAAAATTATCTTTTTTTTTTGTTCATTTTTTTGAGACATTTTTAAGAAATTAAAATTTAAAAGAAAAATTGTATTCATATTTTATTTGATTTTAAATTATTTCAAATTGATTATGATGAGTGTAGTTTTTAATTTTTTTGCAAAACTCTTTCAGCTATTCGGGAAAATTTTCCCGTTGAATATATTTCTTTATTTCAAACTTATTATAATAGTTTTTATAATTGTTTTTGTTTGTTTACAAAATCAACAGAAAAATTAAAAGCATGAAAGTTTTAAAAAATTGCGAAAAAATTTAAAAAAACAATTGAAGAACGGAAAAATTATTTTTTCATATATGGAAAATGTTTTTTTTTTTTTTTAATTTTTATAGAAAACCAAACTCGATTTTTAGTCTTTTTTGTTTTTTTTTTTAAACCAGGCATCAAATTTTTAAGAAATTAAAAAAAATTATAGGAAACATTTTGTCATATTTTATTTTATGGTAAATTATTTCAAATTGATTATGATGACTATCATTTTTTAATTTTTATTCGTTATTTGTTGCAAGAAACTCAAACTCAGTTATTAATCTTTTTTATTACTATTTTTTAAGTTTTTCTGTTTAATTTTTTGATTTTAATCAAACTTTGTTTGCATCATAATCATAATAATTTGATAGCATTTTTCAAAAGCATACATTATTTCTTTTTTTTATAAGCAATTAATTATAATTTTAAAAAACAATTGAAGAACGAGAAATTATTACTCCATTATTTTTTCGTTTTTTTAATTTTTACAAAAAAAACGAACTCAATTTTATTATTTTATTATTATGCTCTGAGTACATTTACTTTAGAATAAAGTACACCCAGAGTAATAAATAAAATAATATATAGGTATTTAAAAATACAACAATAATAAATTAAAATCGGTGAAAGACTTAAAGGATTAAAAAATAATTAAATGTAGAAAAAAAATTTTTTATTTTTTCTTTTGGTAGAAAATGTTTAATTATTGTAAAAAAGTGCTGGATTTGTTTCTTTTTTTAGTTTTTTTTAATTCCTTTTAAATATTTAAAATCGATCATGTTCGTTGCCTTTTTTAATTTTTTTAAAAATTTTCTGTTGACATAAATGCTCGCATAAAATTAAGTAATTTTTAATTAAGTAATTTTGACGGAAAATCACACTTATTTAAGTATTTTAATTCCTTTGAGTTTTTAATTTCTTTTGAAATGTTTTATTTCGACAAAAGAACATTCAAATTGACAAGTACATTTATTAAAATTTGACATTTTGAGCTGAATAGATCAAAATAGTTTTTTTTTTAACATCAAACACATTTTTGTTATTTTTTTAATTTTTTAGATATTTTTTTTTTAATTCGTAATTTCGATTATAATGTATATGCTTGCATTAAAGTTATCAATTTTTAATTATTTAATTCTGAAAATCAAACTTTTTTAATTTCTTTTGAAAAAAATCTTATTTAATTTTTCTTTGTATAATTTTTTAATGAAAAACTCATTTCATTAGTTACGTTTTTGGGGGAAATTCATTTATATTTGGTTCGGCGTATAACGGCTAATTATCGAAATGGAAAATGTTATCTGCATTAATATCGGTGTTAATGGTGGACAGTTGTTCATTTTTTAACATTCGAAGATTCCGGGTGTAGATAATCTAACGAACGATCTGTAACAAGTAGGCAATGTGCGCCTACTACACGTATTACTACACACACGAATACAACAAAGTTAAAATATTGTTACGATGTCGTCGCGCTAATCGTTCGTTTTGTGAGAACGAACCCAAGGGAAAAAGAATTTTTTTTTTTCGATATTCACGGAAAACGTGTTTAATGTTTAATTATTTATCGCAAAGAAAATCGATCAATTGTTTAAATTAACAAAAATTATTACAATAATTGAAAAATTTTGTGGTTTTGCAGATTTTTAATTTAAAGGCAGTTTAAAACAAAAACAATTTTTTTATGAAAATAAATGAAATCTCTACCAAAAAAATATTATAAATTATAAATAAATAAATTAAAAATTAAAAAAATAATATCTATATAAGGTTGAAGTTTAAAATAAATTTTAAGTATCAAAATATAATTTGAATTTTTTTCGATATTAATTTCAAACTTAATTTAGTTTGAAATTATAAATTAACAATTTTTTATTTTTTGTTTCAAAATAAAATTATTTGCAAAATATTAGGTATATATATATATTTTTTAAGTCGACCTTACTTTCTGTTCGGTCTAACTTTTCTAAAATTTCCATTTCCATTTTCCTATTTTATTTATCTACTCAACAATTTTTTTATTTTTATGAAATTTATTTGTTTTAAATTTTTTAAAAATTGGGTTTTGTTATTATCCTGAAATTTTTAAAGATTTTTTTGTTCTTCATCATTTGCCCATCATTAAAAATTTAAATTAAATATATAAATTTAACAAAAATTATATCGATGAATAGAGCATACTAATTAAATTAAAATAGGAATTAAATAACAATGACAAATTGTAAATTATTCAAATTTTGATTAAATTAAATAGATAAATTAAATTAAATAAATAATCGACGAAGTAATCCTTAAAATTTAGGAAAAATTAAATAAAATTAATTTAATGAATAATATGCTCATTAAATTAAAATACAAATTAAATATAAATTAGCCTATGATCCCACAAAAATATTACAAATTGTAAAAATAGATTAATAAAGTTAAAGAAAATCCATCAATTCATTAAAATTTCCTGTATATTAGAATAATTAAACAATATGCAATGCAACGTATGTGCAGATTGTGTTATTAATTAATTAATTTTTAATTTTAATTTTTTTAAATAAATAATAGTGTTTGTGTGTGTATCTAATTAATTATTAACGTAATTAATTTCACTTAAATTAAGAATAAATTAAATTTTATTTTTCCACTATGTCCGTATTGTTCATTAAATAGTGTACTTATTTGTGGCAAAGCGCGCGGTGCCTGTAAATATAGGTGGGGGAAAAATAAATTTTAATTTTGATTAAGTTATATTTGGGAGTAGATTTAATAATAACAATAATAATAATAATAATAAAATATTTTTTGTAAAATGAAATTGTTGAAATTTCTAAATTAATATGTAAATCCAAATGGGGGCAAATTAATTTTGCCCGTAGTCCTTGTTTCTAATTTATGTGTTATTGAATCCCAACGTCAAGAGAGATTTGCGATGTATGTTAAACAGTCGCATTATGTAAATGTCGCTGTGAGAACCAAAAATATTCGACATGTAAAAATCCAACCCAACTCGAGAAAACGCACTGAAAAAAATCAATACCGAAATCGATAATAACCCTTAAAATGTGTGTTTAGGCGCACCACAAGGCGATTTGAATATACAAAGAAAAAACGAAACCGTATGTCACTCGATTTCGAGAGACCGAACAAAGATGATCCGCATTTTCAACCGAATCTAGTCCATTAAAATTTAAGTAAACACGCGGCGATTAAACAAAAACCCAACAAAAGATGCGCAGGTAAAATCGAATCTTTCAACCCTTTGGGCCGACCCTTCGCGTCTTTTCACTTTTATTCGCTAAGGTTATGCCCCGATACCTCGACGTACCTGACGCGTATTAATATTCACTAATCGGTACCATTAACATGGTTTTTGGGAAAAGTTGCGACAGAGGAGGACTTGACGCATCAATCATCGAACGATCCGAAATATCGGTACCTTTTTTACCAAGTATGTAATTAAACGGTGATTTTCGGTGTAAATTGGGGTGATCCATAAAAATTATTTTTGCATTTGATTTTAACGCCGTATTTTTAAGGACGAAGGAATTCTATACGAAATTATTTTCTCACAAGTAATGGGATATTAACATCACTTATAATTTTAAATAAACTTTATTTTGATTTCGTCTTTTTTATTTCATGAATTGTCTGTAGATTTGTTGTGTATTCAGTCTAAAAAAGTCCAATCCAATTTTGTATTCAAATATATAGTTGCATACAAAGTCTGATTTAAAATATTCCATCAGTTTTAATTTCAAATTATTGAATGAATTCAAACCAAGTTTTCATCACCAACATTTCGACATTTCAGTTTTTCTAATTTATGATCCAAATATCGGTGGATTATTATTATTAGTATTGTTGTTGTTGTTGTTTAACATCATCAAATGTGTATAAGAAAAATGGTTTTCGATTGAACGTCTCATACAACAGATAAATATTGTCCAACCCAACCTAAACAAAATGTCAAGTTCAATTTAAAAAATGCATATTATTAAATCCAATTTGTATTTTTTTTTTTTTTTAATTTTATCGTATCCAACCCAAATCGAATTATTGAGATTTAATTAAAATAAAAATCATTAAAATTAAATATTATAGCCCACTGAACAATAATGCAAGTGTAAGCAATAAAAAACGTCAAAAAATATAAATAAATTTTATAATAGGCTTAGGCTTATGTTGGTGAACTACAAATTTTTTTATTTATCCTTTTTGCCATATATCTCTTCCAGTTTGTATTAAAAGGCACTACCTCGTAGTCTCTAAACCAGTGTTTCCACGAGCCCCCCCACCAAATCTACACTACCGGCATCCAATACTTGTTGGCATTCTCCATGTTACCACATCTGAATCTAATTTCGTTCCTTTCTTCCTCCCCGGCATTACGTTTTCTAAATATCTCGTCTTCCTCCCATATGTACAGGATCGTCCTAAACAATTTGGCGCCCGTTGGCTACTAACAATAATGTGCTCCTCTTCATAAGAAAATATACGGGAATGGAAGCGGGGCGACCGGTGAAGTTTTACAAAAACTTCAGAACTACAAAAATTTAATTGATTTACCAGTAAATTAGGTGACCAATTATTTTTTTATGAAAAAGAACTACGGATGGATGGAAAAACTTGTTGAATAGGTTGGGTTCGCTCCGTAAATTGAAATTATGGAAATTCAAAAGGTCAGTTTTTAAAATTTATAGTTGGATTTGCATGTTTCTGGATTTCTGGATTCAAGATTTGGAGGGTGTGCTGTCCGAAGACCACACTAGCAGTTAGGCCTCTAAAATGGGCAAATTTTATCATCCCTCCAGAGCGTCCATCACTCCCCGTCAGTCCTCGAGCCAGCCGACGGTGTCGATCAGCTCGAGAACCTTGCCGGGTGAGGTGTCGCTCAGCCTGGCCATACTCGGCCAGAAGTTCCCCCAGTATGGATCTTCTTATCGATGCAAGCGCCGAGCATTGATATAAGATATGTTCCGGCGTTTCATCTTCTTCAAGGGAACCGCGACAGAAGGGGTCGTTTACTACTCCCAATGTATGTAGGTGCTTATTCAGTCGACAGTGTCGTGTCCAAAGCCCTACCACTTTCCTTAGGTGGAGCCTACTCTGCCCTAGGCAGAATTTTGACCGCTTCGGGCAAGGTTTCTCTACAGAGGCCCTTGCCCAGTCTATCAATAACATCCAGCGTTCTGTGTGTCTACGCAGGGTGTCTTGCTTTATGAGGGCTATTTGAGTCGGTTTGGTAAGAGGCAGCATCGGCTCCGGTCCGAAGGGTCTTCGGTTGGAGCCTAACCGAGCCAGCTTGTCCGCCTCCTCATTGCCCGGATTGCCTGTATGTGGATTTGCATGTTAGGTTCGAAAATATTGAAATTCAAAGGGTCAGTTTTTAAAGCGGTTAACTTCGCTTCGTAATTGAATTTTAAAATTTATAATTTATGATTAGGTTAGCATGGGTTCGCTCCGTAATTCAAATTATTTAAATTCAAAAGGTCAGTTTTACAGTTTTTAAAAATTTATAATTTATTGGGTTGGGTTCGCTTCGCAATTGAAATTCGAAAGGTAAAAAAAGAGTGTGCAAAAGGAGTAAAAAGGAAGTATAAAATGGAATACAAAAGAAAATAGAAAATTGAAATAACATGTAAAAACAATTGCCGCCCCAAAGGGCTGGCGCCCCTGAGCTACAGCCCATTTAGCCCTGTGGTTAGGGTGGCCCTGCATATTTGCATATGACTTTGTACCGTTTATTACATTTCGAGCTGTGAATCTTCCCATACCTTTCCTGTGCGTGGACTTCTTTCCATCTTTCCACCAATTGAAATTCCACAAATCCCTTCCGCGACTTTCCTCACAATATCCAGACAATGCCTGCTTTCTGATACAATTCTTTCCTTCTCTTCGCCGACACGACTATCCCCTATTCTCTCTTGCCTCTACTTCCTTTATCACCCAACCTAATAAGTCCTGTCTTCTCCGTTTTATTGCCATTACTTATTACTTCCCCTTACACAACCCAGGTATATCCACTTCCTTACTTCCTCTATGTCTTTCACATTCCACCTCAACTTAGCCTCCCCTTGTCTATCACCACCCTTCCTGCACACCATTAGCTTTGCTTTCTTCTTATTTAGAGCAAGCTGCCTTCAATCTGCAAATTTGTATATTGCTTTATGCTACTTAAAAGTGAACGAACCTTTTGATGCGAAAAATGCCACTACATCTGCTCTTGTTATTGATAAGAATAATGAAAAACTTTTTCAGACGTGGCCAAGCTTATTTAACATTAGGGGAACCAATGCCAATGACTTTAATGCTGTATTAAAGATTAAGCCAAATAATTCTGTAGCAAAAAGTTAACTGGCTGAATGTAATAAAGCCCTTAAAACACAACTACAAAAAGAAAAGCAAATTTATGCAAATATGTTTGATACATTTGCCAAAATGGATGCACAGATGAAAACCTAAACTCTTAATGTAATGGCAAAACTTCTGTAATTATGACTCAATTGTATACTATATTTTAAATTTAATTTACATTTTAAATAAATTAAATCCAAAAATTTTCACTAATCATCACCTTCTACATTCTAGGTGCACTATTATGAGGTTGATTTTTTTGGTAAATTACTTCCATTTTAGGTTATTTATGTTTGTACTTTTAAAATTGTTTAACATCAATGATTTAAGTTGTCAAGTTTGGATTAAATTCTCGAGGTTGGATTAAGTTGTTAAAGATGGTTTGCATTCAACTTGATTAAGTCGAATGCAAAGCAATTCAACCTAAAACAACTTTAACATTTTAATCCAACCTCGATAATTTAATCTAAACTTGACAACTTAAGTTGTTAAAGTTGTTTTAGATTGGATTGGTTTGCATTCAACTTGATTAAGTTGAATGCAAAGCAATCCAGCCTAAAACAACTTTAACAACTTAATCCAACCTCGATAATTAAAATCAAACTTGACAACTTAAAAGCATTCAACTTGATTATGTTGAGTGCAAACCAATCTAACATAAAACAACTTTAAGAACTTAATCCAACCTCTATAATTTAATCCAAACTTGACAACTTAAAACGTTGATTAAGCTGTTTAAGCCAAAATTAATACAACCTAAAAACAATGAATTCTAACATTGACAACGCAATCAACCAAATCCTAAAAACAAATTTAATTAAGATTTTTTTAAGTTTATTGAATTAAAGTTCAACCATATCCTTCTTCCATTATTCTAGTTCTCTTGTTGATAAGTTAATAAATAACAAAACTGTAATAAAACTGAAAAACTTAATTAATTAATAAAAACTAAATATATGGAAGTACAAAATATTTATTTAAACTTGATTAAGTTGAATGCAAACCAATTCAACCTAAAACAACTTTAACAACTTAATCCAACCTCGATAATTTAATCAAAGCATTAAAAGTATTCAACTTAATCAAGTTGAATGCTTTTTAGTTGTCAAGTTTGAATTTAGTTATCGAGGTCGGATTAAGTTGTTAAGGTTGTTTTAGGTTCGATGGGTTTGCATTCATCTTGATTAAGTTGAATGCAAAGCAGTCCAACCTAAAACAACTTTAACAACTTAATCCAACCTCGATAATTTAATCAAAGCATTCAACTTAATGAAGTTGAATGCTTTTAAGTTGTCAAGTTTGGATTAAATTATCGCGGTTGTATTAAGTTGTTAAAGTTGTCTTAGGTTGGATTGCTTTGCATTAAAATTAATCAAATTAAATGCTTTTAAGTTATCAAGTTTGAATTTAATTATCGAGGTTGGATTAAGTTGTGAAAGTTGTTTTATGTTGGATTGCTTTGCATTCAACTTAATCAAGTTGAATCAAAGCAATCCAACATGAACTTTAACAACTTAATTCAACGTCGATAATTTAATCAAAGCATTCTAGTTAATGAAGTTGTATGCTTTTAAGTTGTCAAGTTTGGATTAAATTACGCGGTTGTATTAAGTTGTTAAAGTTGTCTTAGGTTGAATTGCTTTTCATTCAAATTAATCAAATTGAATGCTTTTAAGTTATCAAGTTTGAATTTAATTATCGAGGTTGGATTAAGTTGTGAAAGTTGTTTTATGTTGGATTGCTTTGCATTCAACTTAATCAAGTTGAATCAAAGCAATCCAACATAAACTTTAACAACTTAATCCAACCTCGATAATTTAATCAAAGCATTCAACTTAATGAGTTGAATGCTTTTAAGTTGTCAAGTTTGGATTAAATTATCGAGGTTGTATTAAGTTGTTAAAGATGTCTTAGGTTGGATTGCTTCGCATTCAAATTAATCAAATTAAATGCTTTTAAGTTATCAAGTTTGAATTTCATTATCGAGGTTGGATTAAGTAGTGAAAGTTGTTTTATGTTGGATTGCTTTGCATTCAACTTAATCAAGTTGAATCAAAGCAATCCAACATAAACTTTAACAACTTAATCCAACCTCGATAATTTAATCAAAGCATTCAACTTAATGAAGTTGAATGCTTTTAAGTTGTCAAGTTTGGATTAAATTATCGAGGTTGTATTAAGTTGTTAAAGATGTCTTAGGTTGGATTGCTTTGCATTCAAATTAATCAAATTGAATGCCTTTAATTTATCAAGTTGAATTTAATTATCTTCATTAAGTTGTATGCAAAGCAATCCAACATAAAACAACTTTCACAACTTAATCCAACCTCTATAATTTAATCCAAACTTGGCAACTTAAAACGTTGATTAAGCAGTTTTAGCCAAAATTAATACAACCTAAAAACAACGTCCAACTTTGACAACACAGTCAACCTAATCCTAAAAACAAATTTCCGAATTTAATTAAAAACAATTTAAGTTTATTGAAAAAAGTCCAACCTTATCCTTCTTCCATTATTCTAGTTGCCTTGTTGATAAGTTAATAACAAAAATGTAATAAAAAGTAAAAAATTAATTAATTAATAAAAAGCTTAAAATATGGAAACACCAAAAATTAAAAACAACCAATTTACGAGGATAAAAAAAAGAATTTTTTATACAATTCGTTTCTACAATAACTTTTGTATAGTTTTGTTATTGTCAACGTTGCCGAACGGACGTCGGTAATATGTAAATATCAATTATTACAATTATTACGTTCGAATGGGGAGCGATAAAATGACCGATACTTCACGATCCGCCGAACACATTACAACACGAAAAGCATTGAACTTATGCGAATACTAATAATATGTAACAAAGAGCACTGAAGTAATTACAGAAATACACACTCACACACAAACAGGCCGTACATATATATTCGAAGCGCTATCTTCGTCCGTTATCGGCAATTTTAACGCTCCGTTCGAAACAATATCAGAATAAATTAATAAATTAAACATTAATTACATTTAAACAACTGACATGTACTTCGAATCAATTGCTAAGTAATTAAAAATGGAAGAGGCATTCCCCTACGGATGTTGTTTCTGTTTCGCTCGCGTCCGTCGCGTACGCGACGAACTAACAAAGACGACGATACGCGGTCCGGTCGAAAAGTTATTCAACCATTACCGGATATGACTACTATGGCCATAAAGTTATGGTAGGATGACCGCGGAGTGAGACAGGTGATTATTGGGCTGTGAAAAGTTTAATAAGATGCAATGGTTAATTGTACGACTTTTGCGCCCGTTTTTTTTTTTTTCCCCCGATCGGTTTTCAAATGCAAAAACCGTACAAAGTAAATAAATTCGTCGTTTAAACGACGTCAATGACGAAATTTATTGCGTTCGGGTTTGCACGACGCGCAGCGACTCTCTCACAAGGATTACCATTGCCATTAATAAATCAAACATCAATGGTTCTTGCGCATTAAACCCTTTTCTTTTCTTGAATCCCAGATATCGCACACACTTTGCATACCGTGCACATGACCCGGGAAACGACGAACAACAAAAAGACGAATCCAGATGTGCGCATGCAAATTTCGCCAATGGACGGACGGTCCCACACTTTAATATTCAAATCGGTCTTTCGTTCGATTTAAATCGGTTGATGTATGCGTACGTGTAAAGGTGAGTTAGAATGGGTTACGTCCTTGAGGCGTATAAAGAAGAAGAGATTTTTGGTCGGAATTTGACCCCATTTCAATGGATTCATTCAATTGATGCTCGTAATGACAGGGGTTGAATTTCGTTTTCGTCGCCGGCAGGTAAAACTCCTCGCATGTGCTTTTTAAGGGCGGTTATAGTTTTTAAACGACGGTTAATGCTTTCGATGAATGACATAATTGTGTTTATTTTGTCTCATTCAGACGAGAAATTTAAATTTTGTTGAACTTTATTGAACAACATTTGAAATTTCACCAAAAATTTGAAATTTGAAATTTTAAGTCGTGAATCTTTTCATTGAATTCCCCATAGTTGATTGGAAATAGCAAATTGATTTTGGAGGAAATTTATTAAATGTTGGGGACAATAAATTTTCAACCTACACTAGGAGCATTAATTATTCTTCCAACATTTGGAAACGTGTTACTGGTTATTCAGAAATGTTTACTTGCAGATATAAAATTAAACAAAGAACTTTATTACGATTAATTGAAAAACTATTAAAAGTTAAAGTTAACGCTGAAAACTTTGTGGAAAATTCAAAAAAGTTTACGATTAACGATTAACTAGATAGAAAATCCTTTGTTTTTTGTGGTTGTTCAGATTTTTTGAATTAGATTATCAATCAAATTATCATTTTTTTTCTGGAAAATTAAATCTTTTCTTTGCGATAATAAAGCGGCTGGTCTGTAAATTAAAAATTAAATCGATAGAAAAAACAAACGAGAAACAATTGTCTGTAGAAAATGCTCCCATTTATTGGTCATTCAATCACATTTTATGAGATAATTTGTCTTCGTGATAATTTGTCTTCATAAACGATCGTCTTTTGTTTCTTGTGTTTTTCAATTTTTTTTTTTTTGATTAGATCAAATTATCATTGGTAATTGATTAAAGTTGTTACTTTTCTTTCCTAATTAAATTAAATTAAAATTAAAATATGTATAAAAGCAAAAGTTTTCCATTTTCGGGTTCACTTTTCATAAAAAAGTTGTTGAACTGAATATTTAAACGTATTTAACACATAAATTTTCTTTAAAAAAACTATAGGTATATGAAAGAATTGACGACTAGCAATTTCAGAAAAAAATAAAATAAAAAAATAAGAAAAGCTAAATCGGAATTTTCTACATATATTGTATCTGCAATTAAACAGTTTATTATAATTAATAAAAAAAAAAACAATGCTGTAAATATTTTGCGCTTAAACAATTGAATTTGCCATCTAGATTTTGGTATCAAAATTGCTCTAAACGAACGTGAAATTACAAATTCGCAAATGGTGTTTTTTGGATTTGCGCTGAAAACTTGTATTGTCATATAATTAAAAAAAAAAATAACAAAACTATATAAATATAACGGGAATTAAAATGTGGAAAAATCAGAAGTTTCCATAAAATAATTCCAGTTTAAAAAAAAGGACAAATTTGCCTTCTAGATTTTTAAATCACCGGAATGTTTCCGGTTGATCACGAAACCATCGTAAACTATCGTTTTTTATTTTTTGTTTGTTCATTTTTTTTAATTAGCTTTTCAATCGGATTATCGTTGATAATTGTTTTAATTTTTAATTTTTTTATTCGATTGTAAATTAATTTTTTCTTGTGTTGGTAGTCATTATTTGTAAAAAGAAAATTAAACACTTGAAGTCGATTAAAAAGAAACGAAGTGACTGTAACTAATTTTTAAGAAATCGATTTTCAACGTACCATGTTAAATCGGATATAATTTAAAAAAACAAAAAAAAAAACAATAACTATGATCGAAAACAATCGAAACTGCTGCATTAGATTTTGTTTTATTTTTGTTATGAATTTTTCTAAATAAATTTTCTATCCATTTCTCACTCTGTAAAGGGATTCTTCCTGTCGCTAAGATTTTATCGCTAAACTAAACAAAGCGTGCACAAAGCAATTGTTTATAAAAAAAATTTATAAACAAATAAAATAAACAATGAATAACTGTCGACAACTGTCGACAGTTATTCATTGATTAAATTAAAATAAAAAAACAATCATGTTGAACTTTGTTGAACAACAAAAGGAATTTGTCCTCAATCTTTTGATTGAATTCCATATAGTTGATTGGAAACAGCAAATTGTAAAATTCCAATTTTTTTTTTTTTTTTTGATTTTGGGTTAAATTTATTAGACAATAAATTTTTAACCTACACTTTTTGGATGTAGGAGCATTAATTATTCTTCCAAAATTTAGAAACGTGTTACTAGTTATTCAGGAGTTTACTGTTTATACTTTGTTCACCATTGTGACAAATGCTTGCAGAAATAAAAGTAAGGGGCACATACAAATAATTGAAAAATCATTAAAAATTGTTAGATTAACCCAAAATTTGTTAAAAGTTATGCTAAAATATGAAATTTTAATACAAAATATATTTTTTTATACTTATGTAAATAAATACCAACACGTCCCTGGATTTTTAATATTTTTTTTTATTTGTAAAAACGTATCGTACTTCTCGATTGAAGGTATTAACCGATTCAGAGCCCACCTCCTCCTCCTGGCACTGCGCGTAATTATTTTAATTAAAATATGACAACCCAACCTTTCACCTTTGACCTATGTCTTTGACTTATGACCTTCCCTATATCTTAACCTTGACCTTCGAACAGCATTGACAGCTCCTGTACTGTCCTATTAAACTTAAACAGCTAAGAAGAGCGTTTGAAGAGATAGGAATAGCTTTTGAACAGCTTTTGAACAGCTTTTGAACAGCTTATAAAGGTTGGGGGTCAAAGGTTGACCTGGGTTGGCTGGGGTTTACAAACCTGTTCATTGGGTCTGTACTGTTTAGGTCAAAGGTTAAGGACGAAGGTCAAAGGGTTGGGTCAAACGTCAAAGGTGGTGGTGGGCTCAGAATCGATCAATACTGACTTTTTGAATTTCAATAATTTCAATTATGGACGAACCTAACCCATACCAATCCAACTATAAATTTTAAAAACTGACTTTTTTGAATTTCAATAATTTCAATTTACGGAGCGAACCCAACACATACATCTGTACTCTTTTTTGTAAAAAATAATTGGTCACCTCAGTTATGGGTAATTATATTAACTTTTTCTACTTCTGAAACTTTTGTAAAACTTCAGTGGTCACCCCGCTTTCCCTCCCGTATATTTTTTAGGAAGAGGAGCCCACGGGAATTTTTTTTCTCTTTATTTATCGTTGCAAATTCAAAAACGTTTACGAGCGGAAAAAAGCACAGAAAATACAATAAAAATTGAGATAAAAAAAATTAAAGGGGAACGTAGATGGAACACCAAACACCGAGGATTAACATAAAGTAAAGAACAAACAGCTCAAAAACAACAAAAAATATGCCCATTTACGCACAATTGTTGGGTTGGAAACAATAGAAAAAAAAATAATCAAAGCAAGTACAAAACGAAGGACAACACAATAAAAAAGATACGAACAAACAAAACCAAAAGAAACACTTGTATAACGTGCTTCTTTTGGTTTTGTTGATGGGAACTTAAAATATAGATCTGGGCAACTCACATAGAGAAAGGAATTAAAAGCTCAGTATTGAATATAAAAAACAATTATGAAAACGATACAAGAAATAAAACAAAAATGCAACGATAATTGACATGGATGGCTAATCTTTAAACATGGAGGGCTCAAAAGTTAGGAACGTCAGTAATGGAATAGAACACGTGGTCATAGACTTGAAAGCAACTTCAGACAGAAAATGCAATTTAAGAAAAAAAAAAAAGGTTAAAAAGCTAAAAATAAATTCACACAAGAAAAAAAGGAGGCCATGAAAAATATATTAATCCATTCACGTAGCAACCAAATTAATCATTCTTGGGAGAAGTGTTGAGGGGGAACCAAAGGAAAGAAAAACAAAGCATATATGAAATAAAAAAATAAAGTAAAACAAAATTTTTACAATGTGCTTTCAAAACGAAATGTTTTTTTTTTTTTATTAAATTGGGATTGGTTAAAATTTCACGTTTTTTGTTAGAGAGAGTTGCAGTCATATTGGTTTCACGGCCCTTTTTTTGTAAAATTTCCTAAATTCACCGCAATACGTACGGCGTATTTTCATCACACATCGTCGCACAAAACTGCGTTCCGACGCCGACGTCGCCGTGCTGGGCGCGCGCGCCTCGGACAATAGACAGAAGCGGCGACTTTCGAAATTTACGGTCTTAATGCGTTTCTCAATTAGTGGCGTAATAGCTCGGGCGTACGCGGCACCTAAATGAACTATTGCCGGCAGCGGAATTTAGTTTTGTGTGACCCGGGCTTGAGACGCGTCACCCGCGGCGATTTATCGAGACCGTCGCTCTGAATTATCGCCAATGGCGACTGGTTCATGAGTTATTGACGGGGGCGACCGACGTAGTAAACGGGGGACGTTTTATTGCGATCCTCCCGAAATTAACAATCGGGTGAATTTTCCCTGAAAATTGATTTAAATTGGAAAGAAATCTACAAAAATTAAAAAATTAATTTCGAATACGACCAAAAATACAAGGCAAATAACAGACTTGCTGGGCTTGATGCAAGGATGTATTCAGTTCCCAAACTCGAAGAGTTTCGAGCAAAAGGAGGCGTTATTTTCATATTAAGTGTACACAAAAAATCGTTTTAATTGCAAATTATTTTATTATTGTACAACGTTTCGTTTTTAAAATAATCATCAGGTTCTTTTTTTCGTCTCAGTATACATTATGTTATGTTTAATGATTCTTAGTTTTGTGTAAAATACGAAAATATCGCCGAATTTTCTCATTTTGAAGTTGTTTCATGTCACTACCAAATGGAGAGCCTTGCCTTTAAAAAATTGAAATGTAATAAAAATTTATTTATTACGACACACAAATATATAAAATATATAAAAATGTGAATTCAGAATTTCAATCAATCAATTACTTGAACCTGTTTCGTAATCACCCTGTGTATAACATTCAAATTCATATTGAAATGCTGATTGTATATTACGTATGTACCTATATTATGTATTATGCATTAAATATTATGTATGACTTCACAGAATAAAGAATTATTATTATTATTATTATTATTGAAATTTTGAATTATCGTTCCTCATTTTTGAAAATCAATTGTTCTGCAAAATTTAACCATTTGATTGCCTTTACAAATCATCGTATCTAAGTGGGCGCTTTGATTTTATCATCAGCATTTCAATATGAATTTGAATGTTATACACAGGGTGATTACGAAACAGGTTCAAGTAATTGATTGATTGAAATTCTGAATTCACATTTTTATATATTTTATATATTTGTGTGTCGTAATAAATAAATTTTTATTACATTTCAATTTTTTAAAGGCAAGGCTCTCCATTTGGGAGTGACATGAAACAACTTCAAAATGAGAAAATTCGGCGATATTTTCGTATTTTACACAAAACTAAGAATCATTAAACATAACATAATGTATACTGAGACGAAAAAAAGAACCTGATGATTATTTTAAAAACGAAACGTTGTACAATAATAAAATAATTTGCAATTAAAACGGTTTTTTGTGTACACTTAATCTGAAGATAACGCCTCCTTTTGCTCGAAACTCTTCGAGTTTGGGAACTGAATACATCCTTGCATCAAGCCCACCAAGTCTGTTATTTGCCTTGTACTTTTGGTCGTATTCGAAATTAATTTTTTAATTTTTGTAGATTTCTTTCCAATTTAAATCAATTTTCAGGGAAAATTCACCCGATTGTTAATTTCGGGAGGATCAATTTCAATTGTTTAAATTGTTTTTACTTTTTTTCTGAGTGGAAATTTGTAATTTAATTGAACATGTAGTTTCGATAGTCACTTGTTTTAGATTTTGTGCTACGTCAAAACTTTATGTAATATATAATTTTTTTCTTCAATTTAGTTTTCTTTTTTTAAATAATATTTATTTGTGATCAGTTTCTTTACTTAATTTTTGCATAAAGGCTTGGGACGTTTTGTTGGAAATTTTTAGATTCAAATTTTCGCATTTTTAGTAAACAGTCAATTGTTTTAAATCCAATAATTCATAATTTAAATTTTTTTTTTCTTTCTTGAGCGTGCAAATAATTTTAAAAATGTTCAATTCCAACTTTGAAATGTAAACAAACCTAACCTGCACGGTTTAACCCAATTTACCAATTTACCCCCAACGTTCAGTTTCAGTCCATGCAAGATAATAGAGTACAAACCCAATCAAAAAGTTCAAAAAAAAAAATTAACATGCCCAAAATTTTAAATTTGAAAATTATAACAAATTTTCAGGTCTTTTTGAAAATTGATCACCAAACCACCACACAAAGTGCATTAATGTTAGACCCTCCCTCTCAGTCCAGATAAGTTCTTAAGGCTTGAGATAAGCGGCGAGGGGGAAGCAAGGAAAAAAAATATTTGGATTTTCTAAATCCAACCTAATCGTAAAGCAACTAGATACACTAACAAATTAGAATTAATGTAAACAAATTTAAACCTCAATTCAATCTAACCTGTAACCTTAATTGTGCGTGGATTTAGGTAACCTAACCACTACAAAAAATCTATAATGCCATTTAAAATTTTCCATACTTTAATCCCAGCCTGTAGAATACAAAAAAAATACTGTACATGTTCAAATTAGTTTTGAACATTTCATATAAAATTCCAATTAAAACGTTTCTGTTATTTTTGTCGTTTATTTTTTTTTTGTGTTAATGTAAGGCTGTCAAATCCTCTAGCACTTATACTTATAATTCTATCAAACGTCGGGTTAAACTGTTTTTAACGGAAAACGAACAGCGCGACCGGAAACGTCACCGGCCATCAATACGCAATCGAACAGGTGTCCCCCCGATCGACGTTGAGAACCCCGGGAAAATTACTACCTTCGACCGCTCGAGACAGAAATATAAACGTGCAGATGTTCCAAGTTTTTTGTTTAACTTTCCGTACGAAGTTCGATTTAATTTGTAGTGCAAACAATCCGTCGCGATTTATTCGCGACCGGCCCCAAAATATGTGCTTAGGTACATAAACAAGTCGAAATAATAGCGGCGCGACTCTCCCGCCTTTTAAACGGGCGCGTTCCCAAGCAAAACGAACGTTTCTTGTGTTTGTCGCGGGCAAATATTCTCGACGGGGTTCCATAGACCGCCAACAATGACCAAAGGTCGGTCGTGTATTGCAGGGGAGTAACGAGTTAATAATTAACAGGCCACTTCTGGCGCCCCCCTATTATTTGCACGGCAAGTCGTGGTACGAAATTCAAAGCGGAAAACTGATTTATTTTCTCAGATTTGTCGGATTTTTTTTAATTATCGAAATATGCTTGGTTTTTCAAATTTTTGAATTGGAGTTGGAGAAGAAGAAGCAGTTCAAGAATATTTTTTAAATGTAAAGACAAAAAATAAATTTTCAAAAATTATCGGGGTAAGGTTTAACATTTTTTTCCGCCAAACATTTGTTAGAAAGTTTCAAATATCGATTCTGAATTAATTAAGCAATTATTTTTTTTTTTTTAAACTTGAGCCACCCTGGCATTAAAATTTGTTGTTAAAATATTTTACAAAATTAGTTAGTACTATTTCTATTTTTATAAGATCCAAATCTTTTCAATTTGTCAATTTATTGACAACTATTAATTGCAAAAAATTCAAATTCACTATGCATTTTCTTTAGGTATCACAAACCTGAACCAAGGATATTTGGCGCCCATGGGCTACTAATAGTAATGCGCCTCTACATAAGAAAATTCATAGGTTGCATGGGTTAGGTTCGCTCGGTAATTGAAATTATTGGAATTAAAAAAGTCAGTAAGTCAATTTATGGTTAGTACAGTTCGTGGAAAACTCCCTAAAAGAGTACGTTTGTTCGTCTTACCTATATGAACAGCGGCGCCCCAGGGCTATAGCCCATTTAACCCTGTGGTTAGGGTGGCTCTGAATTTTTAATTTATAAAATTAAAAAATATTAAATAATCAAGGTAAAATATTATTGGTTACGTTAAAAAAATAATAAAAGATTAAGACAAAAATTCTTTAAACAAATCCACCCGAAAGAAATTATTTCAGTGACAACGGCCGCGAAAGCCTACATACAACTATAAGAAAAGTTATCAGTGCATGGGATTTTAAAAAAATATAGATCAAATTGATTATTTTTAAACACTTTAAAATCGTGTTTGAATATAATGCCAAATTTAATAAGGCGTCCTAACCTTAACTAACCTAATTTCAAATCTTCAACTTCATTTTAACCAAACCCAGCCTTACCCAATCTAACATTGCCTAACATTGCCCAACATTGCATAACACCCCAACCTTACTTAACACAAACCTTCAATCTCATTTTAATCAATCTAGCCTTACCCAATCCAACATTGGCAAGCACGACCATACCCAATCCAATTTATCAGATTATTATCCAACATAGCCTTATCCAATCCATTATATCCCAGAAAATTTTATCCAACCCAATCTTACTCAACTTAAGCTTATCCAACCTAATCTTATCCAAAATAAATCTTATTTATTCGAATCTTATCCAACCAAATTTTATTCAACACAATCTTAGCCAATAAAATGTTATCCAACACACAATCTTATCAAAACCAATCTTATGCAATTCAATTTTGTCCAATCCAATCTTATCCAACCCAATATTTTCCAATCCAATCTTAGCCAATAAAATGTTATCCAACACACAGTCTTATCAAAGCCAGTCTTGTCCAATCCAGTCTTATCCAACCCAATATTTTCCAATCCAATCTCAGCCAATAAAATGATATCCAACACACAGTCTTATCAAAACCAATCTTATCAAATTCAATCTTGTCCAATCCAATCTTATCTTATCTTATCTTATCTTATGGATTGGAAAATATTGGGTTTAATTTATGGGATAAGACGAGGTTATATCTAACCACGTCTTATCCCATAAATTAGAAATGGAAAAGTATCCAAGAGTTGGATCTCAAAACATAAAGAAATAATTTACGTGTCATTTGTAAAAAACGAAGGATTTCAGAAAAAACTACCAAGAAAATAAAACAAAACTCGATCCAATAACATGCAGCTTGAATAGAATAGAATAAAAAAGTCCAGAAATTTTCCAGCAAAATCCCAATACGAAGCGGGCTTTTAAAAGATACCAAACACATTCCCTTAAGTTCTGAAAGAAGTTTTTTTCATTTCTATTTAAATTGGGTTAAAATTGGAGGTCCAGTAAAAGGATATACAAATTAATTTAATTTTAAAGAATTTGTTCCCTTTGACTTAGGTTCAAATTGTGTCTTATAGATCAGAAATTAATTGAATCGGTGAGTGCAAAAAAAGGATAAAATTCCCGAAAAACGAAAAAACTATGTTTCTTGCCCAAACTATAAGTTATACTGAAAAGCGATCCATTGACAAATTGTAGACCATGAAATCAGCTATTTCTTGGAAAAAGTTCAAAATGTACTGTTACTCAGTGTATCAGTTATCAATGTTTAAAGGCCGTGTAATGTTATTTACATTTCTGGGAATATTATCATTCTTCCACTCATCGATTCAATTCCTTTAAGATTTTTTTTTGAGTTGGTTAAAATGTGTTGGATTGAATTGGGTTGGGTTGCGATATTGGTTTTGGTATTGATATGGACTGGTTTGGATGACGGCATATTTTGATATTTATTTCCAAAAACGCCTGTATCGTACCCTTTCAATCCCAAATTAAACTTTACACCAAATTTTTGGTCTAAGAAGTATGTCTTCACTATTTCTGTTGAATTTTATGGATGCAATAGATGATCAATTCTAAAAATTCTCATAATGGCCAGCAATAAAAATAAAACACATTTAACTGGGTTCATTCATTGGGTTTGTGTGTTGAATACCAATATCTGTCAAATCTTCTCACACTAAGACTCAAATCAAACCCAATCTGAAATTAACATGAAAATAAGTTTTGGGGTTTTGGGTTTAGGGTTTGACTTGTTCTTCTTTTTATGATGTGTTTAATTTCATATTGCTAATGCCAAACCCATTTTAAAACCAAAACTAATTTAAAACCAAAACCAATTTAAACCCAAACGTAATATAAAGCCAAACCCAATTTAAAGCCAAACCCAATTTAAAGCCAAACCTAATTTAAAGCCAAACCCAATTTAAAGCCAAACCCAATATAAAGCCAAACCCAATATAAAGCCAAACCCCATTTGAAACCAAACCCAACTTAAAAGCGAACCCAATTAAAAACCAAACCAAATTTAAAACAAACCCAAATTTTATTCTTCCCAGATAAATAAGTTTCAACTAACTGAACTAGCGAATTTGAAAGTAAATCATGACCAATTTACAATCCAACCTAACTTAATGACATCCAACACAAGAAAACCCAATTCGATGGAAACAAAGCAACGCAGTTTTTAAAAAAATTATTAAGGTTGGAAGAAAAATTGTGTTTCTTATCTTCAACCATAAATCAAGCAATATTCGTACTAAGTTTCGAATTTAAAACAAAAGATCAATTTGGTACCCGTGGTAACCATGGCAACCAGTTGCTTCAACCTAAACCCGATCCATTTCAAACCAAGCAGTTCGTGTTCAAATTTATTGTTAATAGTTTGAAATATAAACAAACCTAACCTATACAGTTTAACCCAATTTACCCTAAAGATTTTTCAAAAATCCGAAAAATACAAATTCTTATTATTGGAGCTAAGCTGGCGCGCTTATATTATTTCAATGTTTTTGTAAAATGAAAGTGCTATTAGTGTTTGTTTTGTGAAGAAATCAATATTTATAATAATCAGTTACGACGCTCACAAAATAAATAAACCTGACGATGATTCTTAAAAAATAAAATGTACAAAAATCATGATGTTAGAGAACGACGTTCAGATTTTATTGCATTACAATTTCAACGAATCATATGCTTGTTTTAGAAAAAAAATCTGCAGAAATTTACAAAGATTACTGTGCCAACAAAAAAAAAATCCTGACCAAAAAAAAACGAAACATTTCACAGTAATTTGGGTTTTATCATATAGTTTTTCGTAAAATGAACATTTTTGCAAAATTGTAGTCAAAAAGAATTTCCAGGTTTACAGGATCTGAAAAATTCTAAATAAATTGGAGCTCGTTTGAAACTTAAATACGCAACTTTGGCGATTCTGTGCTCTTTTGTTTAGCGACAAAAATCGATTAGTTTATACAGTGTGTCCGCGTAAGTTGGCTACATATGGAAAACTTTGTTATTATTGATTTTATGTAAAAAAGTTATTCTTCATAAAAAGTTCTGCATGTTCTAAAACCCAAAATTCAACCATCAGATATTAAATTATATCAGTCGTATACGAGGTGTGTCAAAAAATATCATTTTTGTTCAA